>ONZH01012053.1:0-29468 GCA_900303285.1 Rhinella marina | reverse complement strand
CACCCCCAGGTTCTGAATGGACCAGATTCAGAGAAGCCACTCAGCCAGCACCTGAGTATTAACCCTGAGTAGACAAACCAAACATGAAGCTGGGCGTTGGCTCTAAAACAACCCACAGTGTGAACATGGTTCAAGGCAAGGCGTAGGCACTAAACAGAAACACACAAAAACTCAGAGTACCAAGCAAAACATAGACCCTATGTTCTCCGATGACCAGACCTGACATGTATATTCTGGGATCTGTAACTTTCGCTAGTTTGATGTTTTTCTTTATTCTGGGATCTGTATTTTCTTGCTGTGTTTGAGACTTCTTTGGCTGCTGTCCTGTTGAATTGTAAAGGCTGATTTGCTGACTTGAATTCAACTACAATCTGTTCAGTATTGCTCCACTTTCATTCATTGCCATTTATCCACTATCTACCTATATGCCATATGTGGAGACACAAGGGTCAGTAGGTGCTCTCATCTGCCAGCCTGGACATCTTTATAAAGATCTGCCAGGGCCAGGGCTCAAACCACTGAATGCCTGTGCTCCTTTCCCATGGGTGGAACACTACTCAGACAACACAGAGTGAGGGTACAGCACTCCAGGAAGACTTTATTGGATAAGCGACAGTCAGCAGCATATAATACAGACCAAACTAGGACAACGGATGGCACAGGTGAAACCGATTCACTCTTCCGCTGACTCAACAGGGTTTAAACCTCTGTGACCTCGGGGGGACCCAGGGCCTTCTACCCCAGCCAGTAGCACCCTGCTTTGGGACGGACACTCACCAAGAGGAGGGCAATTGCAAGCGTAGGGTGCAGGCGGTGCACAGTGAGGCCAGGTGATTTGATTGTCCCAACCTGGACTCTCCAACCAAGCAATATTAATAGCATTAGTAAATGATGTCTAAGTGACCCTGACATATATAGCTGTGGGTAAACGCATGTTTGACAGTGTTATCATACAGCGTGTTTAAAAACACACGTATCGGCACCGTCTCGTGCTTTTTCATATTTTAAAGCTAATGATGATGTTTGAAGAGTAGCCAAACTTTTAATTAAGTTTTTTTGTAAAATGTCCCAAATGCCCTAATAATACTTTTTTCTAATGTACTTTATTAATGGAGTTTGAATTTTTAATATAGATTTCCCTCCAAATTTCAGCTTTCCCTACGTGCTTTAAATTCACTATTTTTAGCATCACTAACTTCTCAGCTGTGTACGGAGTTCAGACTATACACTTTATGAATGGCACAGGAAAAGGAGGGAAAGCAGATGGCAGAAGAAGGGCTCTCATCTGTAGGACATGAGAGCGCTAGGGTTGGAGAAGTGGTTATGCCAGAGCTGATTAATATTACAGAAGATTGCAGGCAATTACAGCAATAATTTGCATATTGTCCCTCCACCTAACCAGCCAAACCTCATATCATCAACAGCCCCTGTTTGGCCACCATATTTCATGGCAGCTAGTTTTCAGTCTCCTGTCCCTTATGGCAATTATCCTGCTGTCATGCTTGATCCATCCACCATGTTCATCTCATCTGGTTTTAACCCTAATACATTTTACAAGCTAAATACCATGATGTCCAGACCATGATCCCAGACCATATGGAGGGACCCACATGGGATCATGGTCATCCCTGTTGTGAATGAAACCCTCCATTTTATTGTTGTGAGGAAGGTTTTCCCGCCTAAATGGTGTGTATCATCTCAGGGCAGATGGCATTTGCATGGTAACGGCTTTGGGATTATTTATCTTTGGTTGCCATCCTTTGGGAAAATTCTGCCGAGGGTGGCAATGTCTGGTTCATTGGTTTGATGAATGGCCAGTCTTTTGCTTGAGTTTGTGGTCAATGTATCCTTGCCCCACTAACATTGGTTAAGGGTTTTGGGGCTTCAGCTACAAGATCATCTAGATGTCCTCAATGCCCCCTTCTTTTTGTTGATCTTTTAGTTTTCTTGCTTTATCATGTTTTGCTATATAAACTTTGTGACTTCTATTTGCTTGGAGTTGGTTTCCCACCCCGTCAAACCAATGTCTATGCAATAAACATATAAAACCTTGCTATATTGTGCTGGAGTTTTCTATTTATTTATCATGTTTTTTTTATCATGGCCTTTTTATTTTAAACTGGGGCATAGAGATGAGCGAATCTATTCTCCGCTTCGTACATTCTTATTGAATCTTACAAATTTTCTACTCCAAAGCAAATCCGGATGTTTTCAGATTTGTTCCGTTTGAATCTTAAATGTTCTTAAAGCTTTGTGCACATACGCTACGTATATTTTAATTTATACGCTGCTGCATACAAATTCAGTTAATTAGCGAACTTTTACTTTAAGATCGTTATTCATGCGGAAAATAGGTGGCAAAACGCCCGGAAAGAAAGCAGTCACCTGACCTAGTGGGAAGGGCTTGCTCTGATTGGCCCAAAGGCTCGGTAAGCCAGCGACATCAGTTGTGCTGTGACTGCTGAGATGAGCAGAAGCACTGTGTGTGAAGTTGTGAAAGACTGAAAACTGTTTTCTGGAAATTGTGGTGTTGTTCTGGGCATCCATAATGATACACACTTTTTAGGGCCAGTGCAGGGCTAGTAATTAATCAGGAATGGAGAGATAGACAGGGAGAGAGACAGGGAGAGAGACAGGGAGAGAGACAAAGACTAGCTGCAGGGCCACAGTCAAGTGAAAACGTCTGGCATGGAAAAGCAAAAGGGTTCCACTTCCAGCCAGAACTCAAGCTCCAAAAAAAAGAAGGAGAAGGTGGCACAGGGCAGCAGTGCCAAAGGACATGTAGCTGCAGCTTCTACTTATAGAATACGTAATACTTGGCCACAAGCCTCGGATCACCTGCTGCACTGTGTGTGCCATCGTAATCCAGCCGGTCCATCAGCCAGATCATGTATTTAAGCTCTCCAGAGCTAAATGTTGAAGAACTCCTGGATGCCATTTCTAAAACTTCTGCCTCTGAGGAGTGCACACCGCAGTCTAGCGTCGTGCGTGCATACATATTACGCAATCGCTAGACAATAGTACGCTGAGGATTTGTACACAATTTGTACGCTCATGCGTACGTGTTCACATAAGTAGCGTACCTTTAACAACTGTATGTTCTTTATTAGTGCGTGAGTGTTCGCAGAACACGACAAAATAGCAAATGATTTGTACGCAGCTTCGACATAATAGCTTTGTATTAGGTACGAATCTTTTAAAAAATTTGACAGACATTTGGCGAAGCGAATTTTGGATGATTCGCTCATCTCTACTGGGGTGTTTGCTTTATTTTTTGAAGTTGTGGAATTGAGCTTGAGCTTATGGCTGTGATCAGGGTTTTGTATCATTTTAATTTATTATTTATAGTGTTGAGCGAATCGAAGTGTCCAAAGTGTACCTCAATATGAATTTCAGGGAAAAATTGATCCGCCACGAAGCCGAATTTCCCTGTGCTTCATGGTAACAAATAGACTTTACCTGAAATTATACTCACCTCATCCGTTTGAGCGTGAAGAGCTGACTGCCACCAACTTGAATGAAAACCCGCATGAAATCTTGTGCGCGGTGACATATGACATCACCACACCAGCTGACATGATGATATCGTCAACGCGCCGCGCAAGATTTTTCACTGGATCTTCAATCAAGATGGCATTGGCGGGCTCTTTGCGATCAAATCGATGAGTAAGTATGATTTAAAAAAAATTATATTCCTTAATATTAATGTCAGATCATGTGATCATTGATGAACACTGGTGAGTTCAATGATGGGGAGCAGTGCAATCGCCGATCCCTGTCATTGCACCCACTACTTACAAAGGAAGTAATTTGTCACAAAGCTAATTTTTATTTTTTTTTTTAAATTCGGCTTACTGTAGCAACCAAATCAAATTTTCAAGAACTTCTCTCATCTCTAATAATTTACAGTATCAGTATGAAATGATTTCTTAAGTCTTGAGTCATTGGTTTCAGTATTCAAGAAGTTTTAAGTTAATATGTACAAAGTTAATTTAATAAAGGATTTTCAATTTTATCCATTTATTACGTTTTCACGTGTTTCATTTTCAGGTTGAGGTTAGGAAACGTATGACCTCTAATACTATATTTTATTAACATATTATGCACATTTCAGATTTTAGATTTGGAATATGGAAATCATTCTACATTCATGTCTACAATGTTTAAAAAAATTTGGTTCTTTCAGTAGTTTTCTGATCTGACAAAACAGAGCTGTAGAGGGAAGTGCCCAGAAATTAATGTGTATATTACATAACATAACTGAGCCAAACGAAGTCTACTGACCCCAAAGACTATATGGGGCCCATTAGGTTTCCGCTAGAGGAAGATTTTGAAGTGGAGACAAAAGTCCTACATGCAGTAGGCTATATTCGGCTCAGTTATAATGGAGAAGGAGAATCCAAGTGAAAACTCTTGTGTACGGTATCATATAACGTCAACCACGCTGCCCGACGTGATGACATCCTCACACAACGCACAAGATTTAGCGCTGGATGGTTAACCAAGATAGCGGCGGCGGGCTCTTTGCGATCAAATAGATGAAGTAAGTAGGATTTAAAAAAAAAATTGTAGACCTTAATATTAATCTCAGATGCTGCGATCAGTGATGAACGGGGCATCTGAGGGGTACAATGATGGGGCGTGGCGCAATCGCCGTTCCCTGTCATTGCACCCACTACTTACAAAGAAATGCACTCCATGACGAAGTAATTTGTCACAAAGCTAAATTTTTTGTAAAATTAGGCTTATCAGCCTAATTGAATTTCATGCAGTAGGCTCCGTTGCAGTTATAACGGAGCAGCAAAATGAAAAGGCTGAACACCAATGTAAACTCAGTCTTAGGGCTCATGCACACGGCGGTGTCGGTCCGTGGCCCCATTGCGGCCCGCATACGCTGGGTCTGCAATACACGGGCACTGGCCGTGTGCACCCCGCATCATGGATCGCGGACCCCATTCACTTGATACACTACGGTGTGCTTTCCGTGATGTTTCTGCCCTGGCCTTCGCACCACAAAAAAATAGCACATGCACTACTTTTTTGCGGTGTGGGATCGTCGGATGCGGATCGCGGACCACATTCAAGTGAATGGGTCCGCGATCCGAATGCGGCGGCCCCACTGTCAGTGCCTGTGCATTGTGGACTGCAAATTTCAGTCCACAGCAATAGCACTGACCGTTTGTGTGCATGAGCCTTTACTGTGGCCATCCCTCTGTGGGACAACGCAGGGACCGTGATGACATCATTGCGTCACACAGAAAATGGCGAATGCGAGACAGGCTGATAAGCAAAGTTCTAGTGAGCCTGTCAGAATTCTGTAATGTATACACATGCCAAGGAAACAGATACAATCTTGCAACCAAGACTGTAATATTTTTGCTATACTTTGACATAAAATGTTACCCTTGTATTATTGTAAGACCGAGAAAACTTACTCAAATTCAAAATGCAAACAAATCATATTTGGTGCACAGGATATTTAGTGCCAAAGGTAAGGAAAAAAAAAAAAAACAAGAGAAATATCTATATCGACATTAATATAAAATCCCAGCAGGTGATCAAATCACGTGAATATGGGAAAGTGACATTCAGCATTCAGAAAGCAAAAATAGAGCGCGCAGTGTGAGATTCCGACTTTCAGGCACAGCCAGACATGATGACAATGTACCTACTACAAGCACATAGAACTGGAAGATGCTTTTTTATTTTTTTATTTTTTTATTTTTTTTTCCTATTCTGCTTTGGTGCTACGTAAATAACAGCTTTTATTTTATTCTTCAAGACAAGTTACAGTCTAGAAATTACACAGAAGTGTTTAATCTCAGACCAAGACAACTTCCAGTATTGTTTAGAGCTTTCCAGACATGTTCAATATTGTCTGATGAGTAATTTCTTAATATATCTTTATAGGAGTTGGAGTTGCAATAAAGAGAGCTCCAAATCCTCAGCCTAGAGTAATCATTAACATTCTGACTGCTGCCACTAGAGGGAGCGTCCGGCATACCAGCTTATTACTGACTTCAATATCAGATGTAGGGTACATTGTCAATTGCAGTGAGCTCCCCTAGTGGTAGCAGCAGGTAAAAAGAACTTTATTAACATTCCGTTAGGCTAAATTTTTAACTGTGGTTTGTGCTGATGCAGTTTCAGCACTAGGTTTCTAGGTTCGAATCTGAGCATGGACACATCTGCATGGAGTTTGTAGGTCCTCCCTGTGTTTGAGCGAGTTCCCTTCAAGTTCTTCCAGTTTCCTCCCATACTCCAAAGACATATGGTCCCCTGACAGACACCAATGGAAATATTTGTGCCTGTAATAATGCTGAATCTAAGGGTGCCACATTGAATTTACTCATCAGTCCCTGTTCCATGCTTCTGTTAGGCTAAGTTCACACTAGTATTGTTTAGAGCTTTCCAGACATGTTCACTATTGTCTGATGATTAATTTCTTAATATATATTTATAGGAGTTGGAGTTGCATTAAAAAAAAAACCTGGTATGCCAGATGCTCCCCTTGCCATCACCACTAGGGGGAGCATCTGGCATACCAGCTTATTATTGACTTCAATATGAGATGTAGGTCCATTGTATAATTGCAGTGAGCTCCCCCTAGTGGTGGCAGTGGATAACAAGAACTTTATTAACATCCCCTTACTGAATGAGAGGCTTAACTTTTTAACCATGGTTTGTGCTGATGCATTTCAGCATTGGGTTTCTAGGTTCAAATCTGAGCATGGGCAGTAGTGCACCACCAATGAGTGCAGGTGAGGCGATCGCCTCAGGAAGCACCAGGTAGGGGCAAGAGGGGGGCAGCCAAAGGGCCATGGGCTGAAGGGGGTTACATTAAGAAATTGTCATTGGGGAGGGAGGCACAGTTTCAGTTTTCACCCCAGGCTAGGTGCACCCCTGAGCATAGGCAACATCTGCCTGGAGTTTGTAGGTCCTCCCTGTGTTTGCATGGGTTTCCTCCAGGTGCTCCAGTTTCCTCCCATACTCCAAAGACATAATAATAGTGAACTTAGCAAGTAATGATAATGTCTGTAAAGCACAAATATGAAATATGTTGGTGCCATATAAGTGAGTAAAATAAATTTAATAGCATTGTTTTTGTGAGATGAGTTTTATCTTTTTAGTTTCATATTTTTTATAAATAACAACACTTGGGATTGGGAGCAACTAAATGAATGAATGATTCAGCCATCATGTTGAACGTCAGGTACCAAAAGAAACGAGTGGGCATGAATTCTGCCTTGCACACCAAAACCCAAAAATGCTGGCCCTTTCAATGCCCACTATAGAGAGATATGGAACTAATCAGCTGACAAATTTTGATCTATTTAGTTTTAAAAAATCGAATGATGTTCACTGGTAGTGTTGATTTGGCTGCTTTGGCAAATTTCACAAAGAAATTAGCTTTGTGACAAATTACCTCAATTGCGGCAATTGCGCTGCCCCCTTTAATTGAATCTGTCAGATGATGTGTTCATCTCTGATCATGGCATCTGAGATTAAAAATGGGGACTTTCAGGGGTTAATCAGTTAAAAAAATACTTACCTTATGCATACGAGCGCGAAGAGGCTGCCGTAGCCATCTTGATTGAAGATCCCAAGCGAAATATCATGTGGTGCGTGATGACTTCATCATGCTGGCCGGCGTGGTGACATCATACATCACCGTGCACAAGATTTTCTTTGGAATCTTCAATCAAGATGGCCGTGGCCAACTGTTTGAGCTTTCCACCAGTTCCTCTGGCCTCAACTACACTGAGACTATTCCAAGAGGTAACGGTCTGGTGGATCCCTGTATCAGGGTTAAAGGGTGAATACCAGGGTGTCGGTAGGACAACACCCTTAGCTTTATTCCAAAGCCAAACCGGTTTGTTGGTTCCAGGCAGCTGGGGCACTTTCAAATCAGGTTATTTAGGCTCAAATTGAATCTGCCAACTTATTCAGTCGAATTTGAAGTTTGCTCATCTCTGCTCCTGACTAGCTTCCATACCAGTCAATGGTTTGTGTCTGGTACAGCAGGTCAGCTCCATTAAAGGGTTTGTGTCATCATGGACATTGGGGGCATATCGTTAGGATATGCCCCCATTGTCTTATAGGTGCAGGTCCCACCACGAGGACCTGCACCTTTATTGAGAACGGAACCCCGAAATTGAAGGACAGTGCACTGCGCATTCGCAGCCACCCTCCATTCATTTTCTATGGGGCCAGCGAAAATAGCCGAACAGTGGCTCGGCTATTTCCGTCAGCTCCATAGAAATGAATGAGAGCGGTGGCCGCACATGCGTCCCCATACACTTCTGTGGGGAGCCGGCTTGGTGGTGGCCGGACCGGAGTCCTCCAGACACCACCTTGCGGGGCTCTGTTCTCGATTTAGGTGCAGGTACCAGCAGTGAGACCTGCACCTATAAGACAATGGGGGCATATCCTAGTGATATGCCCCCATTGTCCATCAGGAGACAACCCCTTTAAAATGCATGGGGATTAACTGCAATACCATCCACAACAGGTGAACAGGTGTGGTTCTGTTTTGGAATAAAGTATACATTTCTTTACATTTTGTAGAACCCTTTTGACCCCCATCTTCCTCTACAATTGGTCACCCACTGAAGAAAAACATTGCACAAACTTCTATAAAAACAGTAATGCTTATTGCTGTGGATGATGTTACAATAAACTGAAGAAAATGTTTCATTTTCTAGGCTAATTACCAATCTCTTGTGGACTTCACTTAAAAATTTCCAAGTAAAATTCACTATTTCTTGCAGTAAACAATGCTTTATGCTGGCTAGTCTATTTATTTTAAAATCTTCCCATTGTGAGGGAATGAGTACAAGATGGGGGCGATCAGCCAAGTGATGCGTTCATAATCGTTCAAAAATAATGAATATTTTGCAATTAGAGGATCACTGATATTGGCACCTGAGCACCTACTGAGAAGGAAGACACTTGAGTTCCGCTTGTATTTGTTTTATTCATCTATTTGAGACAAATGAAGGAGTAAGTATATACTTGGACAGTTCTGAAGAAAATTGCTGGCATATATGTATATAAAGTACATATCCTGCTAAATACAAATGTAATAGTCTGCCATCAGCTACAAAGCTTTCCCTTGTGGTCTATGAAGGGAAGCAATAAATGTTTAATTTGAAGAGAAAACTCTGACCATTATAATTAGAGATTAGCAAAGTTTTCCAAAAATGGACTTGGTTGCTTCGCCAAAATTTTCCAAAAAATTAGCTTTGATCTGTACTATTTCATCACAAAGCGTATTAAATATGGTCAATCCCAGCCTGCAGTTAAACTTTAGGGATAATGTATCTCTGTGTACATCACTGTGCAGTGCAGCAGGTGGTGGTGCTAAAGATATACATAGAACAGGATATAGGAAGGTTGAGCAGGAAAGGCAGATGAAGTTATGAAGTGAAGTGAGCAGTTCAGTGCAGTGCAGTCAAGCCAGCACATGTTAGTCCAAGCCAATGAAGCTGTAACGGGAGCCGGCGGCACGCTCCTTCCACGCAGTGCCGCAGGTCCCCCGCTGGTATGCTGGAGTAAGGATGCGGCTGGCGTCCTCGTCTCCAAGGTGACCAGGGGCGGGGAGGACCCGCGGGACTTGCCTTCCAGCGAGGCCGGCTTCCTCCATCCCCTAGGCAACGAGCAAGGGGGGCACAGGTGTAACCCTGTGCAACCCCTTGTACTACGTGATCTCTTGGCTTCTGACCTCGGCTTGAATTTGACTCTTCTCCTGTGTTTTCCCTTGGTATTTATGCGACCTCCTGACTTCTGCCCTTCAGCTTGTATTGGACTCCGCTCCTGTGTTTTCCCTGGTATTGACATGACCTCCTGGCTCTAGACCTCGGCTTGGTAACTAATCGTATCTGTGTGTTCTATCTCGTCTGTTGTTATTTTCTTTTGTTCACTGTCCCTGTAAGGCCCTGTACATATTTAAGCTAGGGACTGCCATCCAGTTGCGCCCGGTCGATTAGGACAGACTGTGGCAAAGTATGTAGGGAAAGTGGTTGGGGGTGGAGCTCAGGGTTGCACTTTTCCCAACCTGATACGTGACAGAAGCTCTTCCTCTGGACACTGGCAGGAGCAGAATCTGGCAGACCATAACTTCATATTCACACTACTCCTGATGAGAAAAGTTCTACAAAATGCATGTTTACACTACTCTCCCCAGCCCCTACCTAGTGCTGTCAGCAGTTTAGCATGGCCAGAACTACTGACAAAGTCCCTCTAAAAGAATGAAGAAAAAATGAAATGGTATTCATGCCTACATTAAATATATAAAGTACTGGATAGAGAAGAAAGCAGGGACAGATTGGATAATAGGAAGGGAGGGATGTAAATTGAGAATGAAGAGGTTGTCAATAGTCTGTTGTCTTCTCACCTGACTTAAGGCAGAGAAAACACTTGTACAATCACAGATGGTGTTAAGGTGGGGCTCCTTCCGCCCGCCGTAGATCGGAAGACGACAAGCTGTGATTCTGTAACATCAACAATGGGAAATATTGTTATGACAATACACTTCATGATTAGTCAATTAAGAACAGGGCTGTTGTTTCTGGAGGAGGCAGCGTAATTATCTGCGATGCCGAAGATTTCAAAGAACGGCAGCTCCACAAAGGTAAATTCATCTTAATATAGCGCTCCCGTTCACTGTTTTATATGCAAATTGCTACTTTTGCTTTGAAATTTATACACTGTATTGATCTGAAGATGCAGTTTAAATAAAAGAAAGCTTGATGAATTGAAATCAAGGCGAAGGAGAGAAGGGGAGATGTTCACCCCTACCGTAATACAGAATGACCTCATAATTATAGCACCGGTTCACCTTCAAACATAATTGTCCCTTTTAAATCTAATTATAGCAATGATTTGCTTTAGTTTTGTCATACTAAACTTGAGCTGCATTATTACATCGAGTTTATACCCCAGTTACACACAAAGATAGGTTCATAAATTTATGCTTTCCTTCAGGAAGAACATATGTCCCCCCCTCCCTCATAAGTCTACGTTCACATCTGGACCCGGAGACTTCATCACAGATTGCACCATGTTTGATGAGAAGAAAAGCTTGGCAAGCCGCGCTAGTCTTCCCATTAAGACAACGCAAGCCAGACAGAGCCCATTGAGTTTTGTTGGAAACCATTGGTGCCCAGTATATGACTGATCTGCCATTGGGTCATGATGCAGATCCTAAGGCCAGACAACTGACTGTTTGTCACGAGTGGGCTTGCGTCTGATATTAGACGTTCTGCGCGGCTTTCAAAAGTGACATCATTTGACATGTTTTCCCCTTGGTTTGGTTTCTGGTTACCACACCCCTTCCCCTCAGCTGTTGTAGGTGTGGTAATTTTCTCTCCTCTATTTATTCCTTCATTTCCCAGTATTCACTGTGGTTTATACTTTCTGCCTACTTTGTAGTGTGTGGTGTGGATCTCGGCTGAGATCCGTCTGCTGCGATATCTGCTTTAAGATAAGTGACATTTTCCCTTTTGTGGTTTTTCTTCTGGAGTCTCCTGTTCGTCCTTACTCTTGGAGGAACGGGTTTACTCTTTCTTGTGTCACTAGCTGCAGGGTTCTTTAGGGTGAATTTATTATTAGGTTCCTGTGTATGAACTCTCCTACCACTAAGGCTTGTTCATACTGGTAGTCAGTCAGGGCCTAGTTTCAGGGTTCCTGCAGGAGGTGACCGTTTCCCTGGTTTTGGTCTTTTCCCTTCCCTCGTACGCGCGGTGTGGCTATTCCTCCACACAGAGCGTGACATTGTTGCCATGTAGAAATGGGGTCTTGGTTTCAACAGCATACTCCATGGAGTAAATACATACTAATTGAGTTATTAGTTTTTAATGTAGTTGTCTATAATATGTATTTCATAGAAATTAGATGGCAATCCTAGTTGGGTAAAAAGGCATAATTTGAAGCTCCTTGGGCCAAAATGTAAAATCTGTAACAGGGTCCACACTTACAATGTGCCGTATCTTTTGATACAATGTCTTGGATGCCCTCAATCTTTATGGCCCAGGTACCACTGTTACCTAATTCCCTGATTGAGGACATGGACTAATATACAGATGTATCCACTCATAACTCATTGTGAATTTGTTGAACATCAAACAAAAGCTCATGAACACCTTCATCAACAATTTTTTTTATCATTTCAATCTACTCATATTAGGCTGCAAATCGTTTTTTTCAGTTGGTCTTTATTAAAAATGTATGCCATATATGTCAGTCTCTGTGTATTTGCAGAGCAGAAGGCATTTTTCACAATGAGTCCCAACAGGGCTTATATGTAGACCTTATCTCGGAATTCCTGACAACTCATAACTACTGATTTAAGCCATATTTGTATCCGTTTGATAAGAATTTTGCTACCCGTAAAATGAGTATTTATGAAGCTGCCATATGACATATATGGCCAGTCTGGAAACAGACTGAAATTTAACTCAGTAGCACAAAAAACTGCTGAAAAGTTTTAATAATTCCCAATTGACGCAATGTTTTTAGCCTCAAATGAGTAAATGTTATCCTGAAAAGAAATGGCCCCAAAGATGTTCATAACCTTTAAAGGGGTTTCCAGTACTTTAATAGTTATGGCCTATCTTAAAGAGGACCTCTCCCCTCTCCTGACATGCCTGTATTAATAGTTGTATGAATTCCCCATGTAATAACAATTTTGTAGCATCTATTCTTATGTCTCTATGTTGTACCATTCCTCTATTATTTCTACTAGAAGTTATGAATGATTGCTAGCAGTCTGCAGTAAGGATACAGAGGGGAGGTAACCAGTTGGGGGTGTGTACCTGCACAGTCTGAACATGGCAGCACTTGATTGATAGAGTGAATCTGTGCAGGGACACACCCCCAACTGGTTACCTCCCCTCTGTACCCTTACTGCAGACTGCTAGCAATTCATTCATAAACTTCTAGTGCAAATAATAAAGGAATGACACAACATAGAGACATAAGAATAGATGATCCAGAATTGTTATTACTTGGGGAATGCATGAAGCTAACAAAACAGGCAGGTCAGGAGCGGTGAGAGGTCCTCTTTAAGGCCTTGGCTGGCAGGGGTCTTTCCTACTGATATACTATTCTGCAACTACACAGCTTCATTTATTTCTGTAGTGTATGGAGCTGGTTACAGCAGTGTTGATGCCACTGAAATGAAATATATCCACCGCCGTCCACTGCAGAAATGGACAAAGTTGTGTAGCTACTGCAGAGAAGTAGAACAGTGTGTGTGTGTGTGGGGGGGGGGGTTTAAAGGACCGCCAATCAGATATTGATCGCCTATAAGGAAGGCAGACCATCAATATAAAAGTCTTAGAATATCCCTTTAAAACAAACTAGTTTGTTACTTGCTTAATGTATTTTTTAATGGCACCATTCTGGGATACCGCTAATGTTAACTAAATTAACTTTTTTAAGTTCTATTAAATTAATTTTGCTAGCTATAGTACATTTTAACATTATACATGGTTTGTTTCAATAGTTACAACCACCCTTAATCCAGCAGAGGTGGTCATGCTTGCACACTATAGAAAAAAGTGCTGGACTATTAGTCACATGGTCCCATTCAACAGAGAGGCCGGCGCTTTTTCCTATATTGTAGCAGGGCGGTTTGTAACCGTCACGTATAATATGATGGAAAAATAAATCAAGTCATCAAAAGATGCAATATAGAGAATCACAATACATTAGTAAGTGCCTTGTATTAACTTTTAACTACATAATAAATGCCATTTTCTGAAGTGAAACAACCCCTTTTTAAACTGTCAGGATCAGAATTATCTCCAATCTCAGCAGTGAGAGCCAAATACCATTTAGTTTTATAATACAGCTGGAACCAGCAAGAATCATCACTGTGCTGGCACACATCACAAAAGGGTTAAGGAATCCAATTTTTAAAGGCTATGAACACCTTTGGAGACAATTTTTGTTTATGATTGCATTTTACTAATTTTAAGCTAAAATCATATTTTCAATTGACCTTTATTAAAAAATATTGAGCCATTTTGTCATGAAGGGTTAACTGTTTTTCTAACGATGTGATTTTTTTTTTTTGCCAGTCATCTAATAACCCTTAATTCTAAACTACTGATTGGTCATAAACATTTATTTAAGCCACACTCTAATTAGTAAGATAAGAACTGAGCTCTAATGAGTGTTTATAATGTCAGAGAGCAGAGATAAGGAGCCCGTCTGCTCCCCAGATGACTGAAAAGACAAAAAATTCAGAGGCTGCTAGTACAGCTTCTCAGCTCTGTACAGAAAAATGGTTCCATATTTTTAATAAAGACCGATTGAAAAAAATATTTTAGCTCATAATAAATACAATGCAATCATAATTTTAAAAAATGCCTCCAAATGTGTACATAGCCTTTAATTAAAGAAATTCAACCCTTGGCAGGCTGAAAATCACTACACCACCAATAGGTGGCGACACAATAACAACTATAGGATAATCATCTTGTGTCACAAAATCATACTTTTTTTTTACACCACTGTTAATCTTGTGCCACTAGAATATGTATGTTGAGCAAAGAAAAAAGGTAAGGGAGGAAATATCTGTATCTGTGATCCCTGCACTGTGTGGCAGAATATGTTTGTCCTTTAGGCCCCTTTCATATGAGCGTGACGGATTAGGTCCGGATGCGTTCAGGGTGCGTTCAGGAAAACTTGCACCATTTTGCAAATTCAGTCAGTTTTGTCGGCGATTGCGTTCAGTTGTTCAGTTTTTTCCGCGCGGGTGCGATGCGTTTTTCACGCACATGATAAAAAACTGAAGGTTTACAAACAACATCTCTCGGCAACCATCAGTGAAAAACGCATTGTATCCGCAGTTGGTTCATGATGCAATGCGTTTTTCACTTCTATGGGACCAGGGCTGCGTGAAAAACGCAGAATATAGAACATGCTGTGTTTTTTCACACAACGCAGAACTGATGTGTGAAAAAAAACATCATGTACACAGACCCATTGAAATGAATAGGTCAGGATTCAGTGCGGTGCTATGCGTTCACGTCACGCGTTGCACCCGTGTGGAAAACTCGCTCGTGTGAAAGGGGCCTTATAATTATTGGGGAATAAATAAATAAATGTACTGAAAGGCTTTCAACATCATAAATGATATCTGTAGCTGACATCGGGTGATGCCAATGACTTTGGACACACAATAATGCTAAAGTGGCTCCTTCGGGAAGGATTATGTCCATCAACTCATTAAATTGTGATTTTGGTCTGAAAAGCTCTGAACAGTTGGATCAGAACAGTATATTTAACTTTGTAATATTCTGACAATATGTGTTAATGTTCCATCATGAAAACATTTCTAAAAAGTATATACATTTTCTTTTGAAGTTTTTTTTTTTTTTTTTTGCAATGAATGATGCTATTTTTACAGATATACTACCAGACCGTGACAACATTCATTATGCAAGTCCGTGTTTTTTTCTCACCTATGTTTTATGGATGTCAACTTCTGTATGATTCTTTTCCCTGGAATCTTATTAAAAAATAATCAGCGCTGACATGTATTGTAAAGGTTATTCTGAGAATAATCAGGTCTTTACATGCTGTTGGCTACCCGGAGTGTAGGAACAAATCTCTGCATAATTCCACAAATGTACATAACTCATGAAAATCCATACGCTGAACTGAATTCATGTTTATTTATGCAAAAATTGATTTTCATGGCATTCACAGCCAGGCTAATAATGGGACACTATATTAGTGCATGCATAAAAGGAGCACGTTATAATAAAAAAATGTAAACCTAGATAGATAGATAGATAGATAGATAGATCTGAGATAGATAGATAGATACCATATGTATCGCTTTATAAGATGCACCCGATGATAAGACGCACCACAGATTTTAGAGTAGAAAAATAAGAAAAAGAAAAAAATTTCATCAGATACTCATATCAGACTCCCCATAAATATCAGGACATCACATCACACCCCCATATCAGCCCCCCATGTCAGACCCCCATCAGACTTAAAATCAGCCCTTTCAGAACCACATTAGACCTCAGATCAGCCCTCTCACCTCTCCAGCGCTGCAGCTCCACTCCGGTTCCAGGGCCCCTCTGTCCTCTCCGGCCGGCGATGCACTGTCACCTGGCTGCGTGAAGCATCAGGTCAGAGTGCGCGAACTACGTCCTGACACTATACGGGGTCAAGACAGTGCAGTGCCGGCCTGAGAAGACAGAGGAGCGCCGGAACGGGAGTGGAGCTGCAGCGCTGGAGGGTAAGTATCTTTCCCCGCTCCTGCCACCTAATACATAACTAGTGAGCGCTTCCATAATGAAAGTGCTCACTAGTATTTGCTTTATAAGACACATGGCCATTTTTCCCTACTTATGGAGGAAAAAATTGTGTCTTATAAAGCTAAAAATACGATAGATAGATAGATAGATAGATAGATAGATAGATAGATAGATTTGCTATGACACTTGACATTTAGCACTGTCGCCTTCCATTTCTGTGGATCTTTGAGATATTTCCACACCTTGATTGGTGTCTACATGTAGTAAATTCAGTTCACTGGACATTAATTTGAAAGACTAATCATATATGTAGGGTATCACAGATGCATATCGGAGCAAGAACTAAGCCATGAGGAGGGAATAACTGCCTGTAGAGCTCAGAGACAGGATTGTGTAGATCTGGAGCTTCCATGAGCACAGTAGCCAACCAGGACTCTCCCTAGAGCAGGACTCTCTGGTCACTCTGGTTTAGCTCCAAAGATGTAGATGTTAGAAACTCCCAGAAGGTCAACCATCACTACAGCACTCCACCAATCTGGACTTTATGGCAGAGTAGCCAGAAAGAAGCCTCTCCTCAGTAAAAGACACATGAAAGCCACCAGGAATTTGTCAAAAACAAGCATCTAAAAGACTCTCAGACTGTGGGAAACAAGATTATCTGGTCTGAGAAACTAAGAATGAACTTTTTGGCCTCAATTCTAAAACAGTTCTATCACAGTGTGTATGTAGGTTTCGCTCTGCTTGAATTTAGATGGCATGGCATAGTGATTGGTATAGAGTTAGGTGGACTCTTCACAATCAAATGGATATGGTGAGTATTGTTATTTATATATTTTACAGATTAGCTCCTGACAGCCCTCAATGGTCATCTCAGATGCTGCGATCAGTAATGAATGAGGGATTCAATGTTGGGGGAGGGGGGCTACTCACAAACACATACGCTTCATGATGAAGTAATTTGTCACAAAGCAAATTTCTTTGTGAAATTCGGGGAAGCAAATGAATCAAATTTTTGAGGACTTCGCTCATCTCTACTAACTACCATGATGTTCTGTATGGGTGTTGCGGCCTGTATCATGCCACTACTGCCTCAATCATTCATTTGCGTTTATTCAGTTTTCACACAGCTGAAATGTAAAAAAAATTTTGGGGGGTTCAATTTGATGAGGCAGCATATATACGTCATTACTGCATCAATATCAACATTTTCTCACAGATGAATAGGCCTAACCTGGCTGGCAGTGACCTATCTGGCCTCTGTTTAGCTGTCTGTCTTTCTGCCTAACTACCATCACGTTGTGCATCTCTGCCGGTGGAACCTGCATCATGTATGGCTTCTGTGGCCTCCATGATGCCACTGTAATGTAACGGCTGCGACCCGCCTACCATCATCTTCTGTAAGGCTTCTGCCGCTGCCTTTCTACCATGTACCATATGGCTGCTGCTGCATGTTCCATGTTATGCAGCTCCTGCTGATACCATTATATACGTACTGTAGTCTTTCCACATCCACATGGCACTGCTGCTGCTTCCAATTAAAAGGGAGAATTTTTTAAAAAAATGTTTAGACTTGTTCACAATGAGCCACTTTTTCTGACAATCAACACTTGTGCATGTTGTACGAGCAGGCATTTTGACCTTTTCAAGATTTTTGGATGCTTTTTTTTTAAAATCCCTGTGTGTTAAAAAAGACCCTGTGTATTTAAACGTCTTCTGCCCCCGGTTAAGGGACAGTTTTTGGAAGCTCTGGAATATGAAAAACCACATGTACCGGCATTGTGTCTTTTTAAACACACTGTAGGTTAACATCATCAAACGTGTGTTTGCCCACAGCTATGTATGTCAGCGTCAAACATCATTTACTTTTTCTGTCATTGCGTTTCAGAGCTTGAGGAGGGTAAAAATTCATTAAAAAATGAGCAAAAAAGATAAGTTTTCCTACAAATTATAAGTCCTAGGAGACTAGAGAGGGTTATTCTAACTTTCAGGGCAATATGAGAAACTTCAGTTTGGTCTGAACCAAACTTTTTACAAAAATCAGTAAACGGACCTGAAACAAATCTCGACTGGTTTGCTCATCTCTAATATAGATCATACACTGAATGTTTATAGAACGCTACTATGCCTTTCTTTCCCTTTAATTACAACTCTTTGAATGCCCGTGAGTGACCCAGACAGAGCCCTGACTTGAATAAAATTGAATTGTATGGAAAGACCGGAAAATGGCTGTGCACCGATGGTCCTAATCCAACCGACAGAGCTTGAGAGGATCTGCAGAGAAGAAGGGCAGAAAATCCCAAAATCCTGGTGTGGCAAATCTTGCGGCATCATCCCTACAAAGACTGGAGGCTGTAATCACTGCTAAAGGGACTTCAACTAAGTCCTGAGTAAAAGGTCTGAATACTTACATATGTCAATGCAAGACTTTAGTTTTTCCTTTTCAATAAATTAGTAAAGATTTCGAACATTCTGGTTCCACAAGGTCACAACATAACAAAATGTGAAAAATCAAAAGGTTCTGAAGACTTTCTGAATGCATTGTAAATAGAAAGACAGATATGAGATGGTAGACATAATGCACTTTCATAAAGCAAAGTAAAATGGGAAAAAAATTAAGCAGCAATGTGATGATAAAGATGATAGGTGCAAGCCTCCAGAGAGATCAAACCCAAACTCTAACCAGTCCACATATCAATAGAGGGAAGCAGCACTCCAGTGCATAAAGGAGGATTACTCACCAAATGTCGGACGGGCAACATTTCAACTGCTCGATGCAGTCATATTCAAGCCATTGAGCAGCTGAAACGTTGCCTGTCTGACATTTGGTGAATAAATCTCCTTTTTTGCACTGGAGTGATGCTTCCCTCCATTGATTAATGCACTTTGACAGATGTTATAGGTTTCTCAGCTGCACACATATAACAGGCCAAAAGGTGTCTCTTTAAGGTAGTGTTCCTCAATCTGCTGACTCCGATATGAGAATCCAGACATGAGGTGTATATTTCAGACAATACAATGCAACCACAGGGCGGCTCCCTCAACAGCAGGAAACTCTTCTGCACCTTTTTTTGAACAGATTGCTGTACTCATAGTACACGTCCACAATACCCACCTTGGGACGTGGAGATTCTCACAAGTGACCAAGCTGCTTAAATGTGTATCCAGATACTGGAGGCTTCTCCTGGACACAGGTGCCATAGATCCTATAAGTCCTTTTTTAGACAATTCTTAGCTGGAATTCCTCTACACCTCTTCTTTTATCTGGTCTGCTTTCTGTAGGTGTTCCGGCCCTGTCCTGGGTGGTACCAGGTCCAGGATGAGCTTAAAGGGGTTGTTCCACGAAAAATATTCTAGAGTTTTCAAACCAGCACCTGGATCTGAATACTTTTGTAATTGCATGTTATTAAAAATTTTGTATAGCTACTGAGTTATTCAATAAAATGTATCTGTATAGGACCACTTAATTTCTTATTTCTTTGACCTATTCACTGAGAAGGCCGCACGTGCTCAGTTTC
Source organism: Rhinella marina (assembly GCA_900303285.1). Taxonomy (NCBI): domain Eukaryota; kingdom Metazoa; phylum Chordata; class Amphibia; order Anura; family Bufonidae; genus Rhinella; species Rhinella marina. Next base: position 9,667 of record ONZH01012053.1, on the reverse strand, counting down.
AACCTTTAACTGTCTCCTGAGCTGTGATAGGGAGAGCATGGACACGCCTCCTGAGCTGTGATAGGGAGAGCATGGACACGCCTCCTGAGCTGTGATAGGGAGAGCTGAGACACACCTCCTGAGCTGTGATAGGGAGAGCTGAGACACGCCTCCTGAGCTGTGATAGAGAGAGCTGAGACACGTCCCCCTGAGCTGTGATAGAGAGAGCTGAGACACGCCTCCTGAGCTGCACCAGAAAAGAAACTCCCCAGAAGCTGTCAGCTTGATATAAATCTAACAGAGTAATGAATGGGGAGATCTCTGGATCCATGTGAGGTACAGGGCTGGTTCTAGCTTTGTTAAAAAGAGGTTGTCATGTACTATATGATGTCTGATTTTCATTTTTTTACATTATTCGTGGGATAACCCCTTTAAGTCTCAGCTCTACATCTTGTCATGTTCTCTTTGCTGTCCTAAGACTAGATCCCTCTGACTTAAATGTTCTAATTCCTCTATTTATATACAAGGTGAAATCAGCCACATCTAGAGTTGGCTAAGAATATGACCTGTTGTTGCCATGTGAATATAGAAAATACAGCATACAGTAAGTATACATTACACAGAAATATATTATTGAACCTTCTTTTGTAGTTTGATACGACACTGGAGTAGGATGCTGCATGTGGTCCAATATGCTTTATATAGGGGCATAATGATACTTTCTTTCCATATACAAGACTATGTTAGCTTTTGATGCAGGCAGACTGGCATTGATACCTATTATATAAACTATTCATATTAATACTCATTTAGGGTACAACTGCATGTATATTCGTTCCCTAAAATCTGTAACTCCACCCCTTGTCAACACTAAAACCTATCGATTGTCTTTTATCTGTCTTTGGGCATTTTACTAGTTTATTCCTTAGAGCAGATTTAGTAATTTGTAGTTAGCATAATGATACACGTTTTCCCCTTGCTCATTTCTAAACTCACCTCTGGAAACAAGCAAAAAGCCATGTGAAATCAGGGATAAAGAAAGCATTTGGCTTTCCGAAATAAAGTCCCATCTTCCTGAGGACAGAAATGATGCTTAGACGCAGGTAATGTTTGGAGCTTTGGAATAAACATACTGTAATCATCTCTAAATGTCTTTGCGCCTTATTTATTCATTTCTGTTCTTTCCCTGTTTATACAGATGCCTCCCAAGTATATTCTTATTCCAGATACTGATGACAGTCATCATCGTGTTCCCCAGTCGAGTAATTTAACCGGCGAGTGAATCGTCGACCGACTGGACGGGAGCAGATGAGAACCATCCTCAAGTATGGTAAGATGGATAAGGCCCAATAACTGTCAGTGGTTTTTAGCCATCATGGTTATTTATTACTGTTATCTTAGAATACATTAGCATAAGTATTAAATGTTCTAGCAGATGATTTCAATATTCCATTTTACGGAATGATACCAAACCGCTCTCACCGGCGAGCTAGTGACCCTGAATGAAATCAAAACTAATGAAAATGTTTCAAAATGATTTTCGTCTCTTCCAATTGAAGGCTCATAAATTGAAGTGTGGTTTATTAGATCGTCTCAAGTGAGTAATACATGAATAACCAATTTAGTCCCTCTTTCTATTCTCGGGAAGATAAAATTGACGCGCTGGCTGGAACGCATTAGAACAGACAATAATAATACAACGGCGGTTGTCAGAAGTCTAAGACAATCTCAAATAAAATCAGAACCGCAAGGTTGTAGGTGTCAAGGTCTGACGGGATGGGAGCCTAATTTTGAGAACTTTTTGGAGAGTTTATTTTTTTTTTTTTACAATGAGGCTCGAAGGCACATTAAGTAACTACAAAATTAGCATATCTTTTACATTTCCCGCTTGTTAGTTTGGGATTTTCGCTTGGGCAAGCAGAAGCTAGAGGCACTGCAATGCAGCAGGTGTTGAACCCAATTTGCCCAATACTCTGGCCTGGAGTCTCCTGATTGACAGCAGTGATGATGGCTATACTGCTTTCCAGGCTATGTTGCTCTCTATCTTGGCAACTGCAGCACCTTCCAGCAAGCAGTCTGTTTACTGCTTGAATGTTACTGACTACACACAGATTATAAGGTCCTGTTTGGCACAAAAGACGTTCTTCAGTACGTAGAAGCTCCAGGTGTAACATTTCCAATGTGCTCTGACTCAGCCCAATATTGCAGCATCTCTGAAAGTTAACCATTTGTGGCAACAGTTCACAGTGTAGTCACTGCATCAAATACAGTGCATCTCACATAATAAGCAGTGCTGTCTCACATCTCTCGACAAGTTGAAGGCATATCATACCAAATCATGGTATATAATGCCACAATTAAAGGTTATGTATAAGTTTGGGGACATTTTTTTATGATTGCATTTTACGTATTTTGGGATAAAATATAATTTTTTTCAATTGGTCTTTATTAGATATATTGAACTGTTCTGTCACAAAGGGTTAACTGTTTGTCTACCTGTGTAGTTTCACTTTGTGCCGTTCATCTAATAAGCCTCATCTCTAAATTGCTAAAAGGTCATACACATTTATTTAAAGGGGTTGTCCGAGTTATTTTTTTGTTCTTTATATGTTACTAACTTGTCAGGTATAACAACTTTCCCATATACTTTGTGTTTCTAAAGCTGCTGGTTTCTCAGAGTTGACTGAGATTCACATGACCTGTGATGTCACCTTATCTCCCTGGTCTGTGATGTTTCGTTCACAAGCCTCAGAGTTCAGATAACAGTCTGTCACTGGCCACGCCCCCTTTCTTTGCCGGGCTCCTGCTATCTGCTCTCTCCCTGGATTCCTTCAGATAAAACATTAACCCCTTCAGCCAGAACACACTGAGGGCTCAAGGCTTTACAACAAATAGTAGCTGCAGCAGTGAGAGGAGACAAATGCTGGGCAAGGAGCTATAGAGGAATTGTATTGTACAAGAACAGGTAGGGAGAATTTCCTGTGTGTATCAGCAGTGTCATTGTACAGCTGGGACTTGTAGTCCTACACATACAACATGCTGCTGAGTATCCCAGCAGGCAGACATGTCACTCAGCACTTGTATTCACTCCCTTTGCAGAGAAGGGGGAGGGGCTGAGATTGTTGTTATTGCATGTAAACAAAGGCCAGAAGAGAACCAGATTTCTTTTGCCTAAAACTTGCTGAACTTAGTTATATATTGTTGCCCATCAGATTTACAGTGCTATATATTTTTTTTTCATAACTTGGACAACCCTTTAAGCCACATTCTTATCAGGAAGATAAGCACAGAGATATAATGAGTGTCTATAAGGTCAGAGATCACAGATAAGGGGCCCATCAGCTCCCTGGCTGATTAGCAGAGTGAAAATACAGATCCTGCTAGTAGATAAAACTCAAAGCTGTGTAGTGAAAACAGCTCATCATTTTATAATGACCAATTGAAATTTTTCTTTAGCTCAAAATGAGTATAATGCAATAATAAAACAAAAATTCCCACAAAAGGGAATAGCCTTTAAGTACAGTAACCCATCACATAACAGATCTACAGTTCAACTCTAATACCTACTGGATCCTTGGCTGTCAACTCAAAAGTGGCTCAGTCCATGTTTGGACTGGAGGTGGCTGGTGTAGTGGCCATTGTGGGTCTTAGAAACGGCACATCACAGTTAACGAATGCTATTGATGTGCTGTTTCTAGCACATGTGACCCCTGAGGTCAGTGATTAACAGCTCACCAGACCAATTGACCTCCGGTCCAAAGCAGAACAAGCTACTTCTCGTCGAGGGTGCCAGGAATGGTGCAATGGAACACTAATTGCCTTAAAGTGGTTGGCCACTTTCTGTTTTTTGTTGACCATTGTATTGTAAAGATGATTATATGGCACTTATTAATATAACCTTTGTTAAAACCCTGAACTATTTCTATAGTTTCATAAGGTATTTCCCTTGTTCGCCAGTCTTTTCGTGCTGTCCACACAGAGGTCCTGTCCATAAAATGGCTGCTGATGGAGGGTCATGTGACCAAGCAAGTAACCTCCATGTGATGTCTCCTCCATTCAAATACACTGTGCCTGCCATCTGCACTTGTTCTGTTGGGAATTTAGTGCAGGCACTTTGTGTTTGAATGGAGGAGACATCACATGGAGGTGATTTGCTTGGTCACATGACCCCCCCCCTTCCAACTATATGGACAGGATCTCTGTGTAGATAACATAAAAGACTTTGTAAACAAGTGAGCATACCTTATGAAATACAGCAAATGGTGCAGAATTTTAACAAAGACTTCAGGGTGGGCCATTTATATGGATACACCTAAATAAAATGGGAATCGTTGGTGATATTAACTTCCTGTTTGTGGCACATTAGCTGACCACGGCGGCCATTTTGAAGTTGGCCATTTTGGATTCAACTTTAGTTTTTTCAATGGGAAGAAGGTCATGTGACACATCAAAGTTATTGAGAATTGCACAAGAAAAAAAAGGTGTGCTTGGTTTTAACGTAACTTTATTCTTTCATGAGTTATTTACAAGTTTCTGACCACTTAAAAAAATGTGTTCAAAGTGCTGCCCATTGTGTTGGATTGTCAATGCAACCCTCTTCTCCCACTCTTCACACACTGATAGCAACACCGCAGAAGAAATGCTAGCACAGGCTTCCAGTATCCTTAGTTTCAGGTGCTGCACATCTCGTATCTTCAAAGCATAGACAATTGCCTTCAGATGACCCCAAAGATAAAAGTCTAAGGGGGTCAGATAGGGAGACCTTGGGGGCCATTCAACTGCTACATGATGATGTGTTTCCCTCTTTATGCACTGAAGCTGGCACGTTCCCTGAGTTTTCCCAGCAAGATGGTGCACCACCACATTATGGGTGTCAGGTCCAAGCATTCCTAGATGAACAGTTTCCTGGAAAGTGGATTGGTCGTTGTGGGCCAGTTAAATGGCCCCCAAGGTCAATCTGTCACATGACCCTCTTTCCCATTGAAAAAACTAAAGTTGGATCAAAAATGGCCGACTTCAAAATGGCATCCATGGTCACCACCCATCTTGAAAACTTTTCCCCCTCCCATATACTAATGTGCCACAAACAGTTAATATCACCAACCGTTCCCATTTTATTTAGGTGTAACCATATAAATGGCCCACCCTGTATATTACTAAGTGCCATATAGTCATCTCACGAACACATTGGTCAACAATAACTAGAAAGTGGCCAACCCCTTTAAGGTAAAGCAGAGGGCATAACACATGCCCCACCTGTTGGGTGTAAGATCAGGGGTGCACAAAGCCTTCCTGCTGCCTGAGGCGAAAACTGAAATGGCACCCTTCCCTCCCCAATGCCAATTTCTTAAACTAACCCCTTCCCTTAAGCCCATGGCCTTTCGGCTGCCCCTCTCTTGCCCCTACCTGGTGCTGCCTGAGGCGATCGCCTCACCTAGCCTTATTGGTGGCGCACCCCTGTGTAAGATAGAAGTGTTGCTATTTTCATCTGCAGAAGTATAGCCAGAGCAAGGCAGACTAACGACCAGGCCGATTAATTACAAATTCATTTATATATCTAACCATGAATTTGTATGCATAACTTTGTCAGGGAGTATAACAGGAGACAACACCAGAATCTGAGTAAATCAGTTTAACTCTTATCAAGCCCAGAGTTCAGAAGAAGTGACCCACTGTCAGGGGTGCACCACCAATGAGGCCAGGTGAGGAGATCACCTCAGGCAGCACCAGGTAGGGGCAAAAGGAGGGCAGCCAAAGGGCCATGGGATGAAGGAGAGGGATTAGGTTAAGAAATTGGGATGGGAGGGCGCCGTTTCAGTTTTTGCCTCAGGCAGCATAAAGGCTAGGTGCACCTTGGCCCGCTGTGATTCTTTTAACAAAGGCTGGCCTAGAATCTGCCAAACTGATATTTATCCTAAGTTAAGAAAGCCAACATTCACTTCAAGCCCATGAGTTCTGTGCATTGAATGCTTCCATCTGACATAATTAAGGCATTTATTCATACAGTCCTAATCTCCACTCCAGAAAGAACCAATTATGAGTATTCCTGGAAAGTTAAAATCAAGTAAATAATGCAAGGATGAAGATGCAGCTTTTAAAAAGACAAGCTCCTATAAACATGACAATTACACTGGCCATCCATGAAGGGTGAATAATAACATTTCCTCCTGAAACGCGTTGCTTACTTTGGAGAATCAGAAAACCCTTCTGTTTACTTCCATTAAATAAACAGCTTCTGAATTAGCTCAGCAGTAGACGGTGTGATCATCAGCCGAGAATTGCTGCAGCAGATGCTTCCCCAGATAGAAAGTCCATGAAATCTGTGCCTTAAATACACGGCTATATCAACAGTGTTATAGATGAGCGTCATTGTGACTTTGTAGCAATATACAGTAGAAATAAGACTAAAGAGGAAAAATCTGGATAACCAAGTGACTAATCTATAGCATTTATCACATGCTCCAGCCATTGTCAGTGTTCTGCTTCAGGAGAAGGAAACTCTTGCAGGGCAGCTACGTAATTCTGGTCAGTCATATAATCTTTTGTGGAAGTCATCTGCTTGTCACCTGGTCACCCAGAATATCCTTTCTCTTTCAACTCTTCCCACCAGTCAATCACATAAAAAAATGTCCCCTACAATGTTGTAACAAGAAAGTGCAGAACCCCCTACCAAACTTTTGAATGTTCACTGAACCAGCATAGATATTTCCATGCCTTCATCTCCAAAGACTTCCAAATCCCAGACCTTTGTCCTTCCTCATGAGACCTGTGAAGCATAATGTCCTCTGTTGCTTTCACAGCTTCCTTGCTGACAGCTCCCAGAATGAGGAAGATTCTTTGTCTTATGGTTGCTCTGGTAGGGTGTCTTCCCTTCATGGATGTTGGCATGGTGGTTGCTCAACTCTCTCTCTGGTGCATATGAACCTACCTGGCTTTACATTTGTGCTATCCTTCTGACATCACCTGGGTCAGTTTATTCCAATGGATGAAGTAAGTATAATTATTTCGACATAGTAATGAAAACTCAGGATGGCACTGCGTAGTCCCCTCAAACAATGTGGATGGTCCTCTTATAGGGTCCAAACAACGATCAAGGCAGTGCTCTGCCTCAACAATACAGTCAGTATCCGATCAATCACCGGATGAGAAAACAGGCGGCACTCACCATGCCTCTTTATTCCTCTTGTGAATGTGTGTACATTAGTACAATATAGGGGGCGGACAAGCGCATATCACCGCAGTAAACTTGTGGTGACAGCCGTTTAAGGCCTTTTCACACTAGCGTTAGCACGGATCCGGCACCTAAATGGTGCCAATGGATCCGTGCTAACGCAGATACATGTGTGGATACATACTCACATACTCCAGCCCGGGACGCCGGCAGCACGTCTTCACGCGCCTCCTGCGCGCAGTGATGACGATTCCCCACAGCGCCCTCTGCTGGGCGCAGTGGGGAAACGTCATAGCTGCGCACAGGAGGCGCGTGAAGACATGCTGCCGGCGTCCCGGCCTGGAGTATGTGAGTATGTATGTGTGTGTATGTATGTATGTATGTATGTCTGTATGTATGTATGTATTTCTGTGTAGCCGGATCCGGAATGACCCCTCCATTGCAAGTCAATGGAGGACAGATCCGGATTACTGGTGTGTCACACCAAACGGATCCGTCCCCATTGACTTGCATTGGGGGTAATTCCGGATCCGTCTTTGTGCGGATGCCTGGACCGGAGAGCAAACCACAGCATGCTGCAGTTTGTTCTCCGGTCTGAAGACGGAACAGAATGCTTTCAGGAGCATTCCGTTGTCTTCAGTTCAGTTTTGTCCCCATTGACAATGAATGGGGACAAAACTGAAAGCGTTTTTTTCCGGTATTGAGCCCCTATGACGGAGCTCAATACCGGAATAAAGAAACGCTAGTGTGAAAGTAGCCTAACGCAGGACCGTGCTTCCTCAGGCCACTTACGTCAAAAGGGTTGCCCCCGTCTGATTGACCATGTTAGGTCTGCACATGAGGGCAATCCTAAAGTTCTTAGTTTTTCTGGTTTGGAATTAGTCCCCTGGCAACCACAAGGGGAAGATAGGCACCACACCTTGTTGAGGAGGGAAGCCAAATGGATAATAAGATCAGAGGCGATGGGACCTTTGGGACTTAATGATAAAAAATGACTTGAGTGTCTGTTTATGAAGTGTAGAGATATATTGTATTGTGCATGTCCTTTCATTTGTTTTGTTTTTAATTTGGCCACTTTCTTGTTTGGCATGCACAGTGAGTGGCTAAGTGGTATAAAGGATAGGACGTAGATACGTCCTGACTTAAGTGGCCTGAGGAAGCGCAATCCAGCACGAAACGGCCGTCGCCACAAATTTACTGCCTTGATATGCGCTTGTTCACCCCCGTATTGTACTAATGTAAACGCATCCACAAGAGGAATAAAGATTGTCAAAGCATGGTGATGAAAGTATAATTCTTTTTATATATTCAGCCACCATTTTTAGGAAAAATTGATTCTTTTACCACAAAGAGAGAGAAAATTGGCTTTGCGGCGAATCAAATTTTTCCTCAACTTCAAATCGAATTCCACTTTGGATGTGTTGATTATTTGAACACTAATTATTATAGACTCCACCTTCTTGATATCAGGAAGCTGTCACATACAATATTTAATCATTTTTAAAAAATATATGTTTTAGAATAAAAAAACTGGCAATATTTCATTCCTTTAAAAATGCTGAACACATTTTTTTTAAGCACACCAACAAAATCTTTTTTATGTCCCCTTTAAAGCAATCTGTGCAATCTTTGAGTTCCTGTTGTTGTCTACCAGGATTACATTTTTTGTATTCCTATTGAAAACAGCAACAATATAATAGTCCATGCTCCCAATAAACAATCAAGCATTAGCTGTGAATGATGTCATTAATTACTGGATATATGATCATCACCCATGCAGAAAGACATTATGTAATTAAGTGCATAATAGATGAGCTATGTTCTCTGGTGATGGGATCATTCCTAGTCATTCATTACATTTATGGTTTTTGAACATCACATTACGTAATATGTATTTACTGTAATTATGTCAAATTAACTTTAAGGTAAGTTAAAGAGGCAATCCCAAGTAACACATATGTCATAACTACAACATGCCTTACTAGGGGTCAGTGAATCGATTCTGAAATTCAACCTGAATTTTCTAAAAAAGTTCTAAGATTCTATTAAATCCAAATTTTGAGTGTTTCATTTCAGGAGAATCAAAGACAGAGAGAGACTTTTTACAATTTGAGCTCAATCGATTTTTGTCAAATTTATTCAGACCCGAAAAAAATTGGCTGGCTAATTCGATTCAATCGGACCTGATTTGAATTTTGAGAAATCTTCTTCAGTGGACATCTCCTGATATGAGATAATGAGTAGAGATGAGCGAGTAGTGTTTCGATCGAGCCGGTATTCGATCGAATACTACGCTATTCGGCACACTCGATTTCAATCGAGTATAACGGTGATGGCGCACTGAGAATTCGTTTCCCCTCCCACCTTCCCTGGCGCTCTTTTTCCACCAATCAACCATGCAGGGGGGGTATGACAGGCACGCTGAGCACGCTGGCAGCGCGGAAAACAGCGTCTACATGGATTGGCTGGAAAAACCATGTGACCTCGAATATTAAAAACTCAGCTTTCCTGCTCGTA
>ONZH01012052.1:0-28989 GCA_900303285.1 Rhinella marina | reverse complement strand
ACACAGCCGTGTACTAACAGGTCAGACGGTGGGTATTAACAGCACGTATAAAAGATTTTGCAGCCGCGAACGCACATACGGTGCAATTAAAGGACTTTTTTTTTTAAATATTCTGAGTACACAGCCGTGTACTAACAGGTCAAGACGGTGGTATTTAAGCTGGTATACAAAAGGGTATTGCAGGCACACAGAACCAGAACACTAGAGCCAAAGAACTGTAATTTTAAAAAAAAAAAATGTACACAGCCGTATACTGCCAGAAGATCAGATGGTGCATATACACACTAGTAATATAAAGGGTTTTGCAGGCCAAAATGAACGCAGAACAGTAGTGACAAATATAGTTTGGTATGTAGCAGAGCACCTAATACACCACTAATGCCTCTCTCTACTCCAGCAGCTATCCCTGAATACAGCAGCCGTTCTCTGCAGAGTGTATATAGTAGTAAAGCTATCACTGTACTGCACTAGTAATAGCCCTGATAAGGGCTTTTAATCACGCTCCTGCCTGTCCAACAGCTAAAACCTATCTCTCCCTTCTCCAGCCTCTGTCCCTGACTAAGTTCACGCAGCATATGCGAACGAGCAGGAAGACCTGAGTTATTAATATTCGAGGTCACGTGGTTTTTCCAGCCAATCCATGTAGACGCCGTTTTCGCGCTGCCAGCGTGCTCCGCGGGCCTGTCATACCCCCCCTGCATGGTGATTGGTGGAAAAAGAGCGCCAGGGAAGGTGGGAGGGGAAACGAATTCTAAGTGCGCCATCGCCGTTATACTCGATCGAAATCGAGTATGCTGAATAGCGTAGTATTCGATCGAATACCGGCTCGATCGAACACTACTCGCTCATCTCTATTAAAGACCTTGAAAGGGGAGGGAAAATTGCAAAAAAAAGAGAAAGAAAAGAGAAAAAAATCTAGACCTTAGAGTGTCATATACCAATCTTCCAGCCAATTGGAGCACTTTTGATTCATGTCAAATCAGACCCAAATCAAATTTTTGGGATTGATTAGTTAGAATTTGACCTAAAACAAATTTCAAGAAATTCACTCAGCCCTAGAACCTACCCTTGTTTTTTCTCTGCATTATGATAGAGAGAAAAAAAGTAAACAAATATTTTTTGCTCTGCAGTATGATAGCAATAAGTGAGTCTCTGCTTGGTAACACATGGATATGAAAGTGTTATAACGCTTCACAAGGCAGTAAAGTACAACACACAGCACTGGCAGTGTTCCACACAGAACACAGGTCACAATAAAATAGAAAATGAGAGTGATGGCTGTGTCATAGGTGCTCTAGTTAGATCTGAGCATGCACATATCAGACAGGATATTGATCAGCCAATTATCTCACTCATTCTCCAGATTCCCCTTGTCAGCAGGAACTCAGATTGCTGATAGGTCGATCTATCATCGTGTACTTAAATGCTTGCTGATGAAAAATATGTTTTTTCTCTTTTATTTGCTGCCAGTCTCAAGTACATCAGAGCCTCAAGAAGCTGTAAGCGATAAAGTGGATATTTTTGAAATAGCAGTAATAAAATTGCTTTAATCTGACATTTATTGGACATGGTCAAAAAAGTATATAAAAATATATAGGCTTAACAAATCCTAAAGACATGCTTATATAGAATATGAAACTTAGTTTTTCATTTGTCCTAATTGGTTATCTCTGCTTAGACTCTGGTTTTTGTATATTCATGAATACTTTAAAAATGCTGTCCCCTATACCAGCACTGGACTAAGAAAATTGATGCTCGGTCCACTGTGTAGTGACCATACCAGGTTACGTAGCTCAGCACCCATTTACTTGACATGCTTTAGACCGCTTTATTGCACTCAACAATTGTGCATAGTTTAGAGAGGCATGATTTCAAGAAAGGGGTGGCATAAAATATGCCAATGTGTGATGAATTTGCGTCACAGTATTAGTGTAAAAAAATCTCACCGATAGGTTTTATAAAGTTACACAAGATTGCCAAAACATACACTAATTTTATAATCCTGTATTATTCATTTCGATAAATCTGGCATATCTTTAGACTGTCTAGTCTAAGTTTAAAATGTCTAAATATTACACACGATTAGTAAATCTGGCCCAATATTTTTTTGCTATTTTGATATGTTTTGATGTAACCGATATGTGCACATATTTCCCTGATATTTTAAATTTATCAATGTACCTTTTAGTTACAATCTAAAATTCTGCATCTATAGTAAAGCTGTTTTCATATTCACTGAATCTCCTAAAATGTAAATGTCTTTTCCGCACAAAGCATTAAGAGTAGTTACGGTCTTGCATTAAAATGGTTATGGTCCAGTAGTTTATAGTGTTCTGTACTGACAATTAGTCACAGTTATTGGTTTAGCTGGTTTACATCTTCACCTTTTAACGTTGGGAAGTACTTAAAATGATAGTAATTATTCATTTTTTCTAACCAGAGTTGTGATGTAAAATACAGATGATGTATTACTCTTGGAACTTAAATTCATATAGCACAAAAGGAATAACCTTTACAATGCTCTTGGAAAATTATTTAATTGTAATGTTGAATACTGGAAGGCGAAAACTTTTTTTGCTACTATTATATAATACTGAACGTTAATTAACTTCTGTGTTAATAAATTAATCTTGACTTATAATGTCAAATGCACCAATGTGGCACAGACATATGCAACTGTATCTTTCAGCACTGATTTTAAATTGTAAATAAGAAAGTATCATATATAATATATATATATATATATATATATATATATATATCTTAATAATATAAAAATGAATTTCTGTCTGTCTTTCTCTATGCGCGACCAAACTACTGGACCGATTTTCACAAATTCGGCACACAGGTACATCAGGTGTCCTGGAAGGTTTTAGACCAGGTCTCATCTCTCTAGGACGTTACCGTTCCCGAGATATTCCCAAAATATGATCTCCATTAGCCAACATTACAACTGGGAGCTTTGGTTTTAAACTCCAACTGCCATTCTCTGCAAAGCCACACAGGGAGGGCAGGTTTCCATAACAACCAGGTAATTATCAGCAGCTGAGGATCTCATCCATTTCTATTTACTGACACTGTTAAAGGTATTCCGGTTACCATAAATATAACTTATGTTTTTTTCTATTACTACAGTTCAGTAGTAATAAAAGATGTTTTCCTCCACTGCTGCCTATTGCGTGGGCTCATAAATAAGCATGGTATTGACCTTTAATTCAGGCCACCCTAAAGAAGTACTTAAAACCCCCGCCCCAGGTCTCACTAAGCCACACCCCCAACTCTGTCAGGCCACAACCCCTTTCACTCCGCAGACAACAGAGATTGAAAAAATAAAGGTAAAAATCAACTTCTGTCAGCTGCAGGGATGGGTGGGAGGTTGACTTTCTTTCTGCAACAACACACACAAACATTAAATAAAATAGATTAAATCCACCCATGCGAAGCGTCTTGCTAATCCACACCCCGACTCTGTCAGGGTCACGCCCCCTCCCACTCCGCAGCCAACGGGAATTGAAAAAATGAAGGTAAAAATAAACTTCTGTTTGCTGCAGGGGTGGAGGGTGAATTTCTCTCTGCAACGACACACAAAAATTTTAGATGAAATAGACTAATTATAGACTACAACCGTTCGAAGCCTTTTGCTAAGCCACGCCCCGTCTCTGTCAGGCCACGCCCCTCTCACTCCGCAGCCATTCTGCAACGACACACAGAAACATTAAATGAAATAGATTAAATGCACCTATGCGAAGCGCTTTGCTAAGCCACGCCCCGACTCTGTAAGGCCATGCCCCCTCCCACTCCGCAGCCAACAGGGATTGAAAAAATAAAAGGTAAAAATCAACTTCTGTCAGCTGGCAGGGATGGGTGGGAGGTTGACTTTCTTTCTGCAAGGACCACAGAAACATTAAATGAAATAGATTAAATACACCCATGTGAAGCGTCTTGCTAATCCACGCCCCCGACTCTGTCAGGTTATGCCCCCTCCAAATCCGCAGCCAATGGGGATTGAAAAATAAAGGTAAAATAAACTTCTGTTTGCTGCAGGGGGTGGGAGGGTGAATTCTCTCTGCAACGACACACAAAAATTTTAGATAAAATAGACTAATTATAGGACTACAACTGATCGAATCGTCTTGCTAAGTCACGCCCCCAACTCTGTCAGACCACGCTCCCTCTCACTGGCTGCAGCCATTCTGCAACGACACACAGAAACATTAAATGAAATAGATTAAATCACCTATGGCGAAGCGCCTTGTTAAGCCACGCCCCCAACTGTGTCAGGTCACGCCCCCTCCTACTCCGCAGCCAACAGGGATTGAAAAAATGAAGGGAAAAATAAACTTCTGTCAGCTGCAGGGGTGGGAGGGTGAATTTCTCTCTGCAATGACACACAAAATTTTAGATGAAATAGACTAATTTCAGACTACAACCGTTCGAAGCATCTTGATAATCCACACCCCCAACTCTGCCAGGCCATGCCCCCTCCCACTCCGTAGGCAACGGGGATTGAAAAAAATCAGCTGCAGGGGTGGGAGGGTGAATTTCTCTCTGCAATGACACACAAAAATCGTAGATGAAATTGACTAAATTTAGACTACGACCATTCCAGTACTAATAAAAGATGTTTTTTTCCACTGCTACCCATTGCGGGTCCCCATAAATTACCATGTCATCGACCTGTAATTCATGCCACTCTGACCCCCGCCCCAGATCTCGGAGAAACCACGCTCCGACTCTGTCAGGCCACGCCCCCTCCCACCTCCGCAGCCACACGGGGATTGAAAAAATGAAGGTAAAAATCAACTTCTGTCAGCTGCAGGGGCGGGAGGGAGGTTGGATTTCTTTCTGCAACAACATACAGAAACATTAAATGAAATAGATTAAATATACCCATGCAAAGCAATGTTTTCTTCCACTGTTACCCATGGCGTGTCCTCATAAATTACCATGGCATCGACCTGTAATTCTGGCCACCATCAAAAGAAGGACTTAAAACCCTGCCCTAGGTTCTTTCAATGTCACGCCCCCGACTCAGTCAGGCCATGACCCCTCCCACTCCACAGCCAATGGAGATTGAACAATTGAAGGTAAAAATCAACATCTGTCAGCTGCAGGGAACGGAGGGAGGATGACTTTCTCTCTGCAACGACACACAGAAACATTAAATGAAATAGATTAAATATACCCGCGCAAAGCAATGTTTTCTTCCACTGCTACCCATTGTGTTTCTTCAAATTACCATGGCATTAACCTATAATTCAGGCCACCCTGAAATGAAGGACTTAACCCCCCCCCCGTGTCCCATTAAACCACACCCCCTCCCACTCCGCAGCCCAATAGGGATTGAAAAAATGAAGGTAAAGATCACCTCCTGTCAGCTGCATTGACTTTCTCTCTGCAACGACACACAGAAACATTAAATGAAATAGATGAAATATACCCAGGCGAAGCCGGGTCTTTCTGCTAGTATATATATATATATTATATTATATTATATAGAAAAAAATATTCCACGGCACTCCCAGGGTTGTGATTAAAGTTGGTGTTCTTTATTCACCAGCGCAACGTTTCAGTCCTCTTACTGGGACTTTTTTCAAGCAGTGATATGTATATATATATATATATATATATATATATATATATATAGAGAGAGAGAGAGAGAGAGATATACAGTCCATATGGTGTATTTTATACATATTGTGCTAGGCCATAGCCTGCTACTACTTATGTTTAAACTATAAGGTAAAACACCCTCTGTTCCAGCACAGTGGCTTCTGGCGGTCCCAGGAAGAAAGGGACCTGGTTGTTGCTAGGAAAAGGCTGGAGCCAGTCAATAGTGTCAGTGGACACATATGCAGTGATCAGCAATGATTTGCTATTCTTGCAGATATGACTGCTGAAGCCAGTGAATACCTTTAGTAGTTTTGCTACTGAGAACAGGTCCACGCATCTTCCGATTTGTGCACTTAAGCACAAAGGCCAAAATCAGCTATTTTACAGTTAGTTGCTTTTAATCCTTAATTTGATATAAAATAGATAATAACAACAAGAAAATAATCCTAACAATATCTGGAGGGGTCTCATTTAGACCTTACTGTTTGTTGTGAGATTAATACATTTTACATTAACCTGTAATATAACATCAATATGTGTTGCAATCTTTCAATTTTATGTAACTGTGTAAGGCCATATTTTTATGTAATTTTCCCTATGCACTAAAAACATGTTTTGCATCATCCCTGTGCTGGGACAGGGATATTTATAATCAGTGCTTGTACATTTTTAGCAGTGTAACTTTTCAACTGTTACATCACTATGAACATGATTCTTATATTAAGAATTCATTAAAATTATTACCCGTTACTTTGATAATATTACTGTATGTTGATTATCTAAATATGCAGAAAATTGATCAAATTGTGTATCTAGTATGCCTAGTATCCCTTTACATTATATAGATATATACAGGGTGGGACATTTATATGGATACACCTAAATAAAATGGGAATGGTTAGTGATATTAACTTCCTGTTTGTGGCACATTAGTCAATGCAACCCTCTTCTCCCACTCTTCACACACTGATAGCAACACCGCAGAAGCACAGGCTTCCAGTATCTGTAGTTTCAGGTGCTGCACATCTCGTATCTTCACAGCATAGACTATTGCCTTCATATGACCCCCATAGAAAAAAGTCGAAGGGGGTCGGGAGACCTTGGGGGGCATTCAACTGGCTCACGACGACCAATCCACTTTCCAGGAAACTGTTCATCTAGGAATGCTTGTACCTGACACCCATAATGTGGTGGTGCACCATCTTGCTGGAAAAACTCAGGAAACGTGCCAGCTTCAGTGCATAAAGAGGGAAACACATCATCATGTAGCAGTTGAATGGCCCCCAAGGTCTCTCGATCTGACCCCCTTAGACTTTTAACTTTGGGGTTATCTGAAGGCAATTGTCTATGCTGTGAAGATACGAGATGTGCAGCACCTGAAACTACAGATACTGGAAGCCTGTGCTTCTGCGGTGTTGCTATCAGTGTGTGAAGAGTGGGAGAAGAGGGTTGACAATCCAACACAATGGGCAGCACTTTGAACACATTTTATAAGTGGTCAGAAACTTGTAAATAACTCATGAAAGAATAAAGTTACATTAAAACCAAGCACACCATTGTTTTTCTTGTGAAATTCTCAATAAGTTTGATGTGTCACATGACCCTCTTCCAATTGAAAAAAATAAAGTTGGATTCAAAATGACCGACTTCGAAATGGCCGCCATAGTCACCACCCATCTTGAAAAGTTTCCCCCTCCCATATACTAATGTGCCACAAAAAGGAAAGTTAATATCAAGTTAATATCACCAACCATTCCCATTTTATTTAGGTGTATCCATATAAATGGCCCACCCATGTATACCCATGTATATATATATATGAGAAATCTAAATCAAATCAATATTTGGAGTGATCAACCTTATCGTTTAAAACAGCATCAATTCTTTCAGGTACACTTACACACAGTTTTTGAGGGAACATCTTGGTGTAGCCTTTCTCAAATCTCTCTGTCTTTTCATGTAATCCCAGACAAACTTGAGATCAAGCTTTTTTGAGGGGCCACTTCCAGGACTCATTCTTCTTTACTCTTGTAGTATATTTAGGTTGTCCTGTTGCAAAATATTTTTTAGAGCCAATCAGACTTCTCCTGGATGGTATTCCATGATGGCTAAGTATCTGCCTGAATTTCTTACCATTGCAGAAACAATTAATCCTGACCAAAACATAATCAGGTAGCCTCTTTTTCACAAGGGTTTTCATTATTTTATTACCACATATGTTAAAGTATAACTGTCATTCAGTTTAAACACACAAAGATGTAACTGAGCGTTACTAAGGAGAGTCTGACTTCAGTCTTCAGAGTTTTACTGAGCACTAAAGATATGAGTAACAAATCAGATAGGCAGTGTGATGAACAGTAAGTCCACATGTCCATAGTCAGAGACTGAGATAGTGACAAGAGTTGCATGGAAACCTCTGCATATTACACACAGGTGTCTTCTGCAGATTAAAAACCAAACATAGGTTATCCTTAGCAACACTTTGCTAAAAAAGACTCTTTACACCCTGTTTTCTAGTAGAAAGAAACATCTTTCCTTAATAAAGTACATGACAGAAATGTTTAACACCCCTGTCCCTACATTATATTAAAATTAAACTGAAACAACAGTTACACTTTAAACTACTGGTCTGTAGTTACTGATTTCTTCTCTACTACCCTTCTTGTGTGTACACCATTAGTCATTTTCTTATCATCAAGAACATTACCTGTTAGAAGTGACTGGTTAAACAAATCACTAGTGAAGCAATGATACATTGGATTTCTTTAAAGTATTATGGGTTCAATCTGGATAAATTGCTCTTTTTATTTTACTTTAAATACACCTAAACTATCAGACTCCAAAATACGGGCGATAATGCCATGCCTAAACATACTATGATTCCGCTTCCTGACAATACTAAAAAGCTGTTCAAATTTTCAATGATAACCTTATCCTCATTAATATACTTATTTTTACCATTTCTAATTATTGTAAGTTCATCTTCCTTTGACCATTATACCTGAAAAAGTCTAACACCCCCAATAGATTGATTTTTTTTCTTTCTTTTATATCATAACATTAATAGTATGTTTTGTCTGATTCCAAATTTACTGTATCTTTATACCTCTCATAGACAGAGGTGATTTCTTTTACTATAGTATTTTTTAATATTTTTTTTACTACACCATAGTGGTTTCTTCTAATTTCTTTTGCTAATTTCTTTGATATATAGTTCATTAGGTTGTCTGGGTTATTTTATTGAATACCTATAGAGATGAGCGAGCACTAAAATGCTCGGGTGCTCGTTATTCGAGACAAACTTTTCCCAATGCTCGGGTGCTCGTTTCGAGTAACGAACCCCATTGAAGTCAATGGGAGACTCAAGCATTTTTTGCAGGGGACCAAGGCTCTGCCTAGGGAAGGCTGGGTGAAAACCTGGTAACATCAGAAAATGATGGAAACACCATGGAAATGGACAGGAAACAGCTGGGGCAGCATACATGGATGCCTCTGAGGCTGCCTAATCCCACCATTAACCCAAATTCTCAGGCAACAGCCTGGTGGTTACTCTCATGGCAATTGTGCTCACCCAGACCAAGAAAGGTGAGGCACATACCCATCACATGTTAGGGAAGCACCCAACTAGTGCAAAGAAAAATTGTTTAGAGAGAGGGCCTGTAGGTGGACCTCCGAAAAAATTGTTTGGAGAGAGGGCCTGTAGGTGGACCTCCGGAAAAATTGTTTGGATGGAGGGCCTGTAGGTGGACCTCCGGAAAAATTGTTTGGAGAGAGGGCCTGTAGGTGGATCTCTGGAAAAATTGTTTACAGAGAGGGCCTGTAGGTGGACCTCCGGAAAAATTGTGGTAAAAGAGTGCCAGTTGGACCTCTAAAAAATGGCGTTTTTTGGGTTAGCGTTAGGCAAAGACGACATGGAGGAGGAGGAGTAGGAGGAGTAGAGAAGAGGAATCGGATACATAAGCAATGTTAATCTTTAGCTGCTTTCCCCCGGAGGAGATTTGAATTCTGGTGAAATCCAGGCTTTGTTCATTTTAATAAGCGTCAGTCTGTCAGCGCTGTCAGTTGACAGGCGTGTACGCTTATCGATGATGATGCCATCAGCTGCACTGAATACCCGCTCTGACAGCACGCTAGTGGCAGGGCAGGCCAGCACCTCCAAGGCGTACAGTTCAGGCTACGTGTCCAGCTTTGAAACCCAATAGTTGTATGGAGCAGAGTGATCGGTCCGGACGTTGGTATGGTCAGCTAGGTACTCCCTCACCATCTTTCTGTACAGCTCCCTCCTACTCTGCCTAGACTGGGGACAGGTGACAGTGTCTTGCTGGGGTGACATAAAACTGGCAAAGGCCTTGGAGAGCGTTCCCCTGCCAGTGCTTGACAAGCTGCCTGCTCGCCTCCTCTCCCCCGCTACTTGGCCCACAGAACCATGCCCTCTGCCGCTAGCGGCATCAGATGGGAAGGATTGTTTCAGCTTGTGCACCAGGGCCTGTTGATATTGATTCACTCTCATACTCCTTTCCTCTACAGGGATGAGAGTGGAAAGGTTCTGCTTGTACCGTGGGACCAGGAGAGTGAACACCCAGTAATCGGTGTTTGAAAAAATGCTTCTAACGCGAGGGTCATGAGATAGGCAGCCTAACATGAAGTCTGCCATGTGCGCCAGAGTCCCAACATGCAAGAATTCCCTCTCCTCACTGGCCTGACTCTCCATTTCCTCCTCCTCCTCCTCCTCCTCCAAGTCCTCCTCTTCAGCCCATACACGCTCAAGAGTTAAGGACTGAGCACTGGTACCCTCTTCTGTTTCGCCGACATTCTCCTCCTCTTCCTCCTCATCCTCATCCCCCTCCTCCGATATGCGCTGAGAAACAGACCGGAGGGTGCTCTGGCTATCAAGCGACGTATCTTCCTCCACCGTCTCTTGTGACAAGTGCAAAGCATCCGACTTCATGCTGAGCAGTGAGTTTTTCAACAGGCAAAGCAGCGGGATGGTGAGGCTGATAATGGCGGCATCGCCGCTGACCATCTGTGTTGACTCCTCAAAGTTGCTCAACACCTGGCAGATATCAGACATCCACGTCCACTCCTCATTGTAGACTTGAGGAATCTGAGTGACCAGACTACCAGTTCTGGTGGAAGTTGACATCTGGCAGTCTACAATCGCTCTGCGCTGCTGGTAAACTCTGGATAACATGTTTAATGTCGAATTCCATCTCGTGGGCACGTCGCACAACAGTCTGTGAGCGGGCAGTTGTAGGCGGAGCTGCGCTGCCCTGAGAGTGGCAGCATCTGTGGTCGACTTGCGGAAATGCGTACAGATGCGGCGCACCTTGGTGAGCAACTCAGACAGATTGGGGTATTTCTTGAGGAACCGCTGAACTATTAGATTGAACACGTGGGCCAGGCATGGCACATGTGTCAGTCTGCCGAGTTGCAGAGCCGCCACCAGGTTACGCCCGTTGTCACACACAACCATGCCTGGCTTGAGGTTCAGCGGTGCCAGCCACAGATCGGTCTGCACCATGATGCCCTGTAACAGCTCTTGGGCGGTGTGCCTTTTGTCACCTAAGCTCAGCAGTTTGAGCACCGCCTGCTGGCGCTTACCCACGGCACTGCTGCTGCACCTAGAGCTATCGACTGAAGGCGCCGTGCCCACGGATGGTAATTCGGAGGAGGACGTGGAGGAGGAGGAGGGGTCGGAGGAGGAGGAGGCATAGTACGTCTGAGAGACCATGACCGAAGTAGGCCCCGCAATCCTCGGTGTGGGCAGTACATGAATGGCCAAAGGGTCAGTCTCAGTCCCAGCCTCCACCAAGTTAACCCAATGTGCCGTCAGTGAGATATAGTGTCCCTGCCTGGCAGCACTTGTCCACGTGTCCGTGGTTAGGTGGACCTTCTCAGAAACAGCGTTGGTCAGGGCACGGATGATGTTCTGTGACACGTGCTGGTGTAGAGCTGGGACGGCACATCGGGAAAAATAGTGGTGGCTGGGCACCGAATACCGAGGGGCAGCCACCGCCATGAGATTGTGAAAGGCCTCGGTCTCTACCAGCCTATAGGGCATCATCTGCAGGCTCAGCAATTTGGAGATGTGGACGTTGAGGGCTTGGGCATGTGGGTGGGTGGAACTGTATTTCCTCTTGCGCTCCAGCGTCTGCTGTAAAGACAGCTGAACGCAGCGCTGGGGCACATTGGTGGATGCTGTGGAGGATCGTGGAGGCGAAGGTGTGGTTTTCCGGCGGGAGGCGCTCGTGCCGGGGTCCTGGGCAGGGGGTTGAAGAGCACAGGCAGTGGTATGACCCGCAGGAGGTGAACAGCCTTGGTTCCATTGAGTAGGGTGTTTAGCACTCATATGCCTGCGCATGCTGGTGGTGGTTAGGCTAGTAGTGGTTATATAGAAAGCAGGGGCACACCTATATTAAAATAGAGTGCACGTCACGGTCCGGAACCAAACCAATTGTGACTACATAAACAGACAGACCACACAAAGACCGCACATCTAAAAATATATATATGAATTTTATTATAAACACACTAGCACATAGTTATTTTAAAAAATTGTATACAATAAGACCACAATGGAAGAGTTCAAATAAGCTCAACCCTACCTCTAACAACAAAACAAATGTAGCTGCCACACTAAGTCCAATACGCCAACATGATTAATATAGCTGATGAAGAGTATTAACAGGTACAACATGATTGAGAAAGACAGATGTGACATCCAAAAAAACAATTCATCAATAAATATACTCATCTAATCAGGCGTTTGTGTGGCATGCTGTTAAGAGGATGTGTTGGCACCCCTGCTGATCCTGGTAAGGCACAGGTTGCACACCACAGTACGTGTGTCTTCCTCACTTTCTTTAAAGAACCGCAAGTCTTGCGAACATCTAGGCCTCGCCACAGGAGCCTCACTACGTGAAACAGTTGCTGCTGATGCACCAGCGCTAGCCCTGCTTCTCCCTCTGGCCACACCACTGCCTTCTCCAACCTGTTCTGGTGCAGCACTCGCCTCCGCCTCAGAAGCACTGTCTTGACTTGGCTTTGCAACCCAGCTTGGGTCAGTCACCTCATCATCCTCCGATTCCTCAGTCTGCTCCCCCCTCTGACTTCCTGCCCTTACAACAACTTCACCACTGTCTGACAACCGTGTCTCCTCATCATCCGACACCTCTTTACACACTTTTTCCACTAAGTCAACATTGTCATCATCATCATCACCCACAGACTGCGACAGTTGGAAAACTTGGGCATTGGGAAAAAGGTCAGCAGCAACCTGAGAAGTGGTTTGTGACTCTGGGAAGGGTCCAGAAAACAGTTCCTGAGAGTATGCCGGATCGCATTCCAAATTTTCCTGGGAGGGGGCAGACTGGGGGGCAAGGAGGTTGAGGTGGAGGATCCAGAGGAGTGCTCCCTTGGGTAATGTGGGTGGACTGCGTGGAAGACTGACTGGTGGACAAATTACTTGAAGCATTGTCCGCAATCCACGAGATCAGCTGTTCGCACTGTTGTGGTTTCAACAGTCCTCTACCACGTGTCCCTGTAAGTTGAGACATGAAGCTACGGAGTGTAGCTCTGCGGCGTTCCCCTGCTCCCTCATCAGCAGGTACTGTCTCACCCTGCCCAGGACCATGGCCTCTGCCCTCTGCAATAATTGAATGCCCACGCCCTCGTCCTCAACCCTTAGCCCTGGGGTTTAACATTTTCTGTATATAAGTGTATTATATAAAAAAAATTGTCCTGCTGTACTCAAACCCTCAAACTTGTTCAATCTGAACAAGTTAATATATAGGTGGATAAGTTAGAGCAAAATTACGTATGTTATTACGTACCGTTCAGTATGGAGCAATTACACTGAAACTATTAGATTAGGCAGACTTGGTCTGCTTAAGTGCAACCCAGACAAATGTCGCACAGAGATTTTTGTAATGTAGCTGTATCAGTGAGAGCAAAAGACCTTTTTTACTGACGTGACATACAGAATGGGTCGCCTGGACAGAAAATACGGATTGTGCTTTGTGGTGAGTGGACAGCTGAACTGTGACACACAGAATGGTTCCACACAGCTTTATGAAATGGATTTGTATCACTGAGATAAAACAACAAAGAAAAACTTTTTTCAGAGAGCAAACTCAGCCCCTGCTGACTGTGGCTATTATGACTGCAACCCAGACAAATGTCGCACAGAGATTTTTGTAATGTAGCTGTATCAGTGAAAGCAAAAGACCGTATTTGATTACGTGACGTACAGTATGGGTCACCTGGACTGAAAATACGGATTGTGGTTTGTGGTGAGTGGACAGCTGACACACAGAATGGTTCCACACTGCTGTATGAAATGTATTTGTATCACTGAGTTAAAACAATAAAAAAAAAGTGTTATATATGGCGATAGCTGCACTACTAGTGCCAGCCAGCCCAGCCAGGAGACAAAAAAATGTCTTGTAGCCCTTAGAAGGGCTGTTGGGTTCTTTTCAGATCACTCCTGCCTAACAGAGAACTAAATCCAGGCCCTAACACTCTCCCTGAAATGCAGCAGCTCTGTCCCTAACAACATCCAGACAGCATCTGAGCCGAGCACCGCGGGCAGTCACTAGTATATTCCAGGGTCACCTGATCAGGCCAGCCAACCCCTGCTATCTACATATAAGGGCCCCACGTGATGCTGGGTGTACCGCAGAGTCTCCTGGCTTGTGATTGGCTGAGTTTATAGGCGCCAAAAATTCAAAATGCGGGAGATGCCATTTCCTCGAGCATGGCGAGATACTCGTCCGAGCAGCGAGCACTTACGAGTACCGTAATACTCGAACGAGCACCAAGCTCGGACGAGCATGCTCGCTCATCTCTAATTACCTAGCCTCACGATAGGTCATCAGTATCAGATCAGTGGGGGTCTGACACTGAGCACTACGCAGAACAGCTATTTGAGGAGACGGCGCACGTGCTGTATCCCTTCTCTCTTCCTGTCCTCTACTGCTGTCTCATAGACATAAGCAGCGAGTAGGAAAAGTGAAAGGAGACGGCACATACCCACTGTGCGTGCCGTCTCCTCATACAGCTGATTGGGGGGTGCTGGTCCCCTGCTGATCTGATATTGATGACCTTTCCTGAAGATAGGTAATCAATATTAAAATCCCGGACAACCTCTTTAAGTTGCTTTGAATAGTATAGTATAGTTGTTTTAATAGTATCCATTAGGCACTCACATCTAATTATATAGTCCACCATTTTAATTATTATTTTTTTCAATACCTATTTCATTGGAAGAAACTCATTGGAAGTATTTATAAGTATATATTCTGTGACATAAATGTATGCTGAACAATAAAAGTAATATTTAGGAACAACATTTTTCATTGTCCCATTAAGAACTAAAGTAAATGATGTAATATGTATACTATATTTTAAAACAAACTGCATATTTTATTTTTCTTAGTGCCTTGATGTTTTCAACAATAACCTCAGAAGTTCTAGCAAGATTTTAAAATCCTGAAATATGTTGAAATGCTTAACACTGTATAACGACAATATATTCTGAAAAACAAGCTTCTTGACTTTAGATGTCATGGCTACTGATCTAGAATTCTCAGGTTGAATTGTTCTCTTGACTTCCTACAAATCTTATGTTTTGGAAGATTAAAAAATGACCTGGCTATACATGAACAGTACTTGATTTAAAAAGAAAATGTTGGGTGAATGCCATCTAGATTAAGACATATTGTCTTTTATCTAGTCTGTTATTCAACCCTTGCAATGAGTTTGCTAAGAATTTTTGGTGTAAAGTACACTTTGTTGAGATATTAACGTAAATAAACTATAAATCTGTCCTACACTGTCAGGAAATTTGTATAATGTGTGTTAACTGAATAGATTCTTTCTGTTTACTGTTGTCAGCCACTTCTGGTCAAATTTATGTGAGATAAGACGATTTAGCTCTCAGGTTGCGAAGCACAGTAGATGTGAACACCAGGAGCACCAACAATGTCTTCAGGAAGATTGACTGTTATTTTAACCTACAATATTTTATATATGATTACTCATAAATATTAACAATAATTTTAGCATTATCCATTTAAAATATTCATAAAATTAATGTGAAAGAACTTGAAATGTTTCAGTACATTTACATCAAGTATGACATATACATGTGTCGACCCTTCCCTAATATGGTTAAGACCTCCAATTAAAACAATTTAGTACAACATCTCAACGTGATAGGGAATACCTTTAAAGGTTTAAATTTACATGAAAACCACAAGGAGAATGTCCATAGACAGTAAGGATCAACATCATTTTTAGGCATTGCTCATACTTATTTTGTACACGCGGATACTGTGTGTGTGTTTTTTTCCTGGGGGGGGGGGGCAAATGCAAATGCCAAATAATTCCCCTTCAATTCCTCCTTTTGTGAGGCTGTCCAACATCAAATACACCCTAGAATCCTGCCCATGTTTGAGGAGGTAGAGTACAAAAAATCAACAACTCACTTTCTACAAATGGATGTCTAAGGTTTGGCTGATAACTTCATATTCACCTCATATTCATTGCTATCCCAGCTCTTTCAATGCATGGATGTTGGAGTCATGTGGGCAACCCTAAGCACAGTAAGAGCAGGGATTTCAATGAATAAAATAGTTATACTGCATATTTTCCCACAAAACTATATAGAAATCTGCTCAGTTCATCTTGCTGTATAAAAGACCTTGGTCCTCCCTCTATATTTCGGCCACCCCTTCTGCTGTGTGCCAGCTTAAATGATTTCTTTGCTGTTGAAGCGCAGGGTAAGCCAACTTGAATAATCTTGTGTTGATTATCTTCAGATATTACTGTACACCATCAAAGTTCAACAGGCCGTACCCAACAGACATGTTTCAGAACGGAAAGTTCCTTCCTCAGTGGTAGTAGATAATGTTTAAACAACAAACTTAAATCTATGCAAGCTCCCTTACTGGAGTAGATTTAAGCCATTTTCTACATCTAAAACTGACATATAAAATGATAAATGAGACGGACCTGCAGGCTTGCCCTCCTCCCCACTCACACCACGCCCCCTTTTCTCAGCATGTCAGAAAGTGCCGTGTGCAGGGAAAAGTCACAGATTTTTTTGCAAAATGGATAACTACAAAATTTGTGACTGATATATGCCACGAAAGTGGTGTATATTAGTTAATAAATTAGCCCTATTATCTATACCAATTTGTCTACCACTACTACATGTACCAGTGACAGTGTGACAGTGTAGGGCAAAAGTGGTATTGAACCTGACAGAGAAGGCGGGAAGTGTGGCTGTGTAGGGGTGTTAGTAATGGCAGCAGGTGCAATAGTAGTTGCAGCGATAACAGTATAGGATGAAACCTGATGGACAAGGCAGGAGATGTGCGGCTGTGTGGGGTAGTAGTTGTGGCAGCAGGGGAAGTAGTATCTTCTGCAGAAGTACAATGAACAATGAAAAATTATTGACAAACAGACAGCAGTGGCATCACTGTGCTGGTGTTAAAAAGCTATTGTCAGCAATGTCAGATCTATTAATTGGCTTCAGACGAAGGTGTGTGTACATAAATCCATGTCAGATTCATTTTTACATATGTAGTTTTTCCAAACTTATGGAAGACAATTTTTCTGCTTTGGTGAGGCAATGCAACACTAATTACCCTCTGTGACAGAATGCTGGAGGCTGGACAAGACGGTTTTCCAATGGCTACCTAGACCAGTTCCTGTCACTGATACAATTTATTAGCTGTTATATTCTCTAATGCTGTTCATGTATGATCCTAAACTTCCTGTATTATTGGTCTAAAGATAAGCTTTCTTTGCTTTCTCTCTGACATACGTCAGGTCAGAGTACTAATGTACGCATGGCTTCCCTGATCTTAAATAGTGCCTATGACACATGTCAATACCATCCCTCCTAATTAACTGAGGCTGACTGCAAAGCATTATGGGCAAACCTGCTGGCCCGGAGAACGTCTGGGATAACGTGATCCTCCTTTTTTATCTTCCCTGCCCTACTATCTTCTGATCTATAAAATGGCATATGTCCATATTGAATTGCAAGAGGTTTGGATACATTAAAACCTCAAAGTTTTTGGAAATTTGAGATACATTTGATTTGTCTGAAATTTATTCACTCAACTCTATTCACAGCCCATAAATGTCAATAAAAAAGTAAATAATAGAAGTGTATTCCACTGTGCCTATGTTAGGCTACATATGATTTATATGGACTTCAGTTCTGGATATTTGCAATTGATAAATTAGCATAAAAATTATAATCCAGTAGCCTACATTAAAATTAAAACATAAATTAGCTCCTGTGCAAGACACGATTTGGACCCATGCAAAGTTATAAACATTCGGTTTTCTCAGTCTTCTCAATTTGGCATACAATAATAGCAAAACATAACTTTCACAGTTACAAAGGTGAATCACTTAAGAAAACAAAAAAATATGGAATGTCCATAAAATAATACATAGTGATATGCAATGTCATACAAGAAAACATTTCCAGTTTGTAAAAAGCGCAGCATAAATAACTTTATCTAAGATGCTCCTCAGTGACCCGGTGCCACAAGAGGAAATAAATTGTAAACTATTTACAAGTCATATTTCCTACGCAATGAATGTGACAGTGCTTCAAAATGTGGTATGAATGTGATTTCCAGCACAGTGTGAAATACAAAGTGCATCCAAATTGTTTATTGGGAGATATAAAAATTGGTTTGCTTCCCAAAGCATTTGACAGATCTTCATCATTTTTTTTCAGTGAACAAGAAACTTTTCCAGATCATTTTCAAAACAATGACAATTCATGTATTTCACTAGGAGGCAATGGATTTTTCTTGATTTTCTTAGTGTCACTTTGCCTTTTAACTTAACATCTTTTTTCTATTTTCCAACAGCTTCACTCTGATGTGGATAAGGGACAAAACTCCATCAAATATGTTTTGAGGGGTGATGGGGCTGGGTCCATATTTAATATTGATGAAACTACTGGTGACATTCATGCTACAAAGAGGTTGGATAGAGAAGAACAAGCTTACTATACGTTGCGAGCACAAGCTATTGACAGGCAAACAAATAGCTCAGTGGAGCCTGAATCTGAATTTGTCATCAAAGTACAAGATATAAATGACAATGAGCCAAAATTTCTGGATGGACCCTATACTGCTGGCATCCCTGAAATGTCCCCTGTTGGTAAGAAAGAGAAACAATTTTTGCTTGACTTACTGAATAAAAGTATTTTTGCTTTGCTTTTAGTAAAATCTTTTGTTTTAACCTTTCTTCCTATAACAAGCAAAACCTTAGACCTCTTAGACATTGTCTGGTTCATTAGACATACTTCCCTTAAGAATTACATGTACAAGCTGAACAGCATGATGTTGTCAAAGTAAATCTCATTGGAAAAGGCTGTGACTTGTCCAATAAACTCCTGACAATGTTACACATCATCTTTCATAGTCAATGTTCCCCGTTCTACCTTAACTATCCATTCACAGATACAACAGCATTCAAGCACTACTTTCTGCTAAAGCCATTGATCTGATATTAGACTCTTTGTCATGCCAACTTCGAAATATGGTATGGTAGTGGATATTTTGAGCATTGAATGTGTACTGCATCAAGCCTACAGTTCGAGCTCCATAAATATAGGCTCAATGCAATTTGTATGCTCAATTAATTTTGTTTCTTATGTTCGAGTTGCTTTCTTTTATAGACTTATGAATATGTACCATTGAAATGTGATTAATATGCACCTCTCCTCATGCATATGTATTTTGGAGGCAACCATTCATAGAAAAAAAACTTTACCAGAAGCCTGTTTATTGGAAACTAGATACATTATTAAAGTCATAGAACTCAGTGATATAACTAGAAATTAATGAATGAACAGTCTTCTTCTCATGAACATCTAAGTTACAAAATCCCTATCCATTCTAGCCTCGCTTTTCAAAATGTTTATTTCAAGTTAAGTTCCGAATTACAACACGGGTTATGGTTGAATTCATTTAGTAAATAATTAAAGCCATTTAATTGGTTTTATAATGTGATTTATATGAGTTTATGTACAGTACGTAAATGAACAAATAACATGTACATCTGCCAGCAATGTTTCTATTTCTGCCAGAATTACAATATTATAAATGTTTTACAATGTACTGCTGTAGGTTGAAATCTGCTTAACTGAAAGCCAATACCATTTTATTAAGGAACATCAGTGATGCAAGTAACAGCAACAGATGCTGATGATCCTACTTATGGAAATAGCGCTCGAGTGGTCTATAGCATTCTTCAAGGCCAGCCATACTTTTCTGTGGAGCCAAAGACAGGTAAGCAAAAAAAATGTTTGTCTTTTGAAAAACAATAGACTTGGATATGAACAAACCACTTATGTGACTGTTTGATATTTAGTATACCTAGGCTACTGTACTATTCCTTCCACATGTTGCTTAGAAGTTTGTTTTTTTTTTCTTTTTTTTTGCCTGATTGAAAACTGAACTATTTGGGTTTGTACACATGGTGGGGATAACACACAAGAGATATCAGATATGCATTTGCCTTGGAATCTGCAGCAGAATGGATTCCTATTGGAAACAATTTGTTCCAGATTTCATGCAGATTTTGGCTTGGATGCTGAAATATTCAAGAAATTTGTGCCATATATGGACCCTTACAGTACTGCTAGTACTGCTAGTTATGCCACATGGACCCAATTAGTACTGCCAGTGTCAGACTGTATAGAGACACACCTCCAACTGGTAAGACCTATCTGGACCTTCAATACAGAATGCTAGTAATTTATTCCTAACTTCTGGAAGGAATAATAAAGCAACAGAACACATACAGTCATAATAATTGATGCTTCAAAATTATTATTGCAAGAAGGGTGTGATTAGTTGTTAAGACAGACAAGTCAGAAGAGGTTACAAGTCCTCTTTCATGTGTGGACACTTTTAATATGTCCATGTGATCAAGAGTATATAAAAACAGCTGTAATACACAGTCATTGGCCTGATCTAATGATGATTAGGAAAACATCTGATCTTCAAAGTGTAACAGCCTTTATGCCATGATCACATACAAAGGGAAATATAAAGGCCAATTCTCACTTTGGTGATGTCAAATAGCTATCCTGTGATGTCACCCATACTCATAACTTACATGGGCAGACATCCAAAGGATCATAGAAGGACTGTAGGGCTTGTTGTTAATGATGCCTGTTGTAAGGTCATTCTGTACTTAGGTACTATTTAGAGAACAGACTAAAATTTTTCATGGCAGTGGTTATGCACAGCAGAAATATTATTTTTAATCTAGGCCTATGTAATAAAATAAAATTACATACTAAAATGTTAAGTTAATTTCTTAATGGATTATTTTTATTACAGATAATTGATTGACATTAAAAAGCAGTATTAGCTTCTGTGATCACTAGCTTCAACATCAGCCATCTCTTACATAATGGTAGATAAGAGTAAGTGTGTACATGTGTGAGATGAGTGAATTTCTAGAAACTTGTTCAATCTCTGATTCACCAAATTTTTCCCAAAAATTTAATTCAGGTCCAAATAGTTTCTACCTGAATCAGATATACATCAACTGTCAGATATACATCAACTGTCCTGAAAATTGGTGTATACCACTCTTCTATGACTCATGTTTTTTGCCTAAAAAACAATAAAAAAATATAAGTCTTAGAAGATGAGAGACAAACACTTACCCATAACACTTTTCCTTCCAAAAGGACCAGAGTACTTAAGAGAAAATTGCTCTGGTTAGATGAGTGGTCTTGGGGTGTGCTTCCTCATTAAGGAGACCACCTAGCATGCATGAGGATTATTGTAGTTCAGCCTTTAAGCATTTCTCGGAAACGTGTCTGCAAATTTGCATATCTTATATCTGGCTCAGTGTTCTTTTCTTTTTGAAAGAAAAGCTAATTTGCACTCAATTGGGTAACTAGGAAAGATATTCAAATTAACTTTCCTTTATGAAAAAGCACTAATTGAACAGTTTGAAGATACCATCAGAATTCCTTCACCGATATCCGATCGTGGGGGTCCAACTTCAGTCTTCTGTATGAAAAGAACATATTGCTCTAGCAAGACTTCTGTGCTCCACTTTATTGCTTAGTGTTAAATTTATTTCTTATAAAGGTGTGGTTCCAGTGCAGGTTTACATTAACGTTTTCGGCCGATTGGCCTTCATCAGACGTACTGGATGAGCCGCACCATAAGTATGTTAAAGATATGTGAAGGGCTGTGTAGCCATGAAGCGCGAAAGGAATGGGATTGTAGCCCAAAAGTATTGAAGTGCAAGCAGGTGTACTGTAATTACAGCTTCTCTGTCCCATTCACTTAAATGGTACAGAACAATGGGGCAGAGGAGCTATACACCTACTCACTGCTGCAATGTTGTAAGGCAAGCATGTAAACAGTGAAGAGAATGCAGTGCTTGCAGAAGCTCTGCTTTAATTTCATACAGCTTATTAGCGGGAGTGCTTGTAAATGGATTCCCACAGATCTGGTATTGATGACCTATCCTGAGGATAGGTCATCAATTTGGGAAAAGCAGAAAACCCCTTTAATAGTAGAATGCTCCCTTTAGGAAGTTATATTATCAAGCTTTGCTGCTGCATATTTACTGTATTAGGATTGTCATTAAAAATTTGGATTTTAGTATGCCCTATTCCCAGGGTAATGTGTGTATTTCTGGGCTTCTTGTTGAAGAGCCAGGGATTTAGCAAAATTTGTGTTGACTCAAATAAATGGCAATTGTATTGTATTAATGTTTAGAACAAAGTAGCTAATTTCCAATTTATATCACGTACATAGTTAGTAATTTTTACGGTGTCCATTTAACACATCATGGAGTTCTTACACAGGGAAGGTTTCATTTGCATTTCTCATTCATATGCTTCTATTCCATTCTTTAGTAACACAGTTCACAAGTATAAAGTAAAATTAATCACATCAAGAACAAACAATACCCAGGGTAGAAATTATCAATATTGCCTATTTAAAGTGATTTATCACAGCATTGGCCAAATGGGATTCATTATTTTAGAAAAAATAAATAAATGCAATTAAAAATCAATTAAATGCATTAAATTGTACTGTAAGCATACATATATTTCACTTCAGAGTCCTGAAATCCGTTAACATGAAATAGCATTTATATGCTGTTCTAACTGGAATGTTAGATTCTTCTGTTCCATGTTTCAAGTGGAAATGATTATTCAGGTAGAGATGAGATCACACTGTGCCTCAGCGAGGATGAGAATATCATGAGATTCATCTTATCTTCAATTATTTTAATTCTGTTAACCTCCAAGGACTACATTTTCAGAGCGTCTCTTTAGAGATAAACATCTGATACAAAGAGTTGTGATAAACCTCTGTAATGTCTCTACAATTCATCTAAGAGAAATCTTC
The DNA here is from genome assembly GCA_900303285.1 of Rhinella marina. Taxonomy (NCBI): domain Eukaryota; kingdom Metazoa; phylum Chordata; class Amphibia; order Anura; family Bufonidae; genus Rhinella; species Rhinella marina. The sequence goes on along the minus strand of ONZH01012052.1, from coordinate 5,947 downwards.
TCCTCATAATTATCTGCTTGTTAGTTCCCAAGGGAAGTTACTTTATTGTTTGCGTGCAGTGGTCCAGGCTGTATGGACATGAGGTTATACCAATGTTTTTTCCTCTTCCAATATGAATTAACATTTAGATAAATGCAGTAGTGCAGAATTTGATTATTACTATACATCACTAATCTTGTGTAAAATGTACAGCATTAATGTAGTCAGGCAGTCTGAAGATGTGCACAATCACTGATATGGTACCTATTAAAAATTAAAGGGGTTGTTATCAGATCAGTGGGGGTATGACACCTGGTACCCCGCCGATCAGCTGTATGAGGAGATGGTGCATGCAGTGTGCACATGCCATCTCCCGTCTTTCTTCCTGTTCACTGCTGCCTTGACATAGACATAGCAGCGTTGAGCAGGAAGCGAGATGGGAGACGGCACATGCCCACTTTGCTCCGTCTCCTCATACAACTGATTGGTGGGGTTGTCGGGTGTCGGATCCTCGCCTATCTGATATTAATTATCTATCCTGAGGATAGGTCATCAGTATTAAAAGCCCAGAAAACCTCTTTAACTTTTATTTTGTATAGTTTAAAAAGTCAAAACTCTGGTTTTACACCAAAATTAAGGGACGACCGTAATAGGGCTACTCTTGAGAGTAACATACTGTAAGCTATATTAGATAAATACTACAAAAACTTGGGGTCTCACCCAATCTTTTTTTCTTTGTGTTGAAGATTTTGGTTTATCTCAGGTAGCACTTATTTGATCTAAGATTCATCCATCAATTCTTTAATTTGCCATTCCCTTTCCGGCTTGGAAGTCCACAGATGCCGTATGCTAGGGGCGTTTAAGGCTACCATTGAAAATGTAAAGATGATTGTGATGAAGTATGTTACCTGAATCTACAGAGCGAGTCCCTATACTTTTCTTCTGCAGAGCACCCACCCTGAAAAGAGCGACCACACTCAGTAGCCGTATAATGCCCTCTTTATCCTTATTCTAAAAACATTGTGCGAGCCAACATTCACTATATGCCCAAATGCGTTTCTGCTGATGGATAAACCATCAACATTAGTTGACCGACAACAAAGTCTCATGTACATTTTAGAAGAAAATGTTTCCAGTAAACAGAAATAGTTTATGCACCATCCAACAAGGTCTGCTGTGGAATCTGTATTTATAGACATCCCTTAGGGTCTGGCTGTCAAACATAGTCTCATACAGATGTATTATAGAGTCATATTGTCCTCCCACAGATGTTTCACCTGTGATGGGCTCAGGTAGTGCATATACTCCTCCTATCATCTAGGTAATGTTGTGAATATTCACCGCCTCATAGAGAAAAATGATTGGCAGTGTATAAACAGTGCAAGTTCCACTGTCCAGCAGGACTTAAAGCGCACCATAAATAGACCCAGTTAGATTATAGGCCATGCATCAGGTCCAAGTCTGGCGCTTCTGGATGCTTTCAACTGTGTGATACATAATCGGCAGTGTTTCAGGTCACTCTGTTTAACGAGTCTGGCACAATTGCATGCTGCCAACTGTACCCTAAGAGGATACCTAGTCAGAAAGTGCACATGCATAATGTAAGACACAGTTTTCAATATACCAACCCACAAAGTTGACACCCATTAAGTAACAGTATTAAAGTTTCCTAAAATTAAATAAAAAGATCATAATACCGTCCAAATGGAGCTTTATTATACATTAACCCCAAATGAAGCACCAGTCAGACCCAGAACAAGGGCCCAAAACTGATTAAGGCAGTATGTACATGAACTGATAAATAGTATGTTTAATGGCAAAAGGCTAATTATTATTAAAAACTAACATACCTGTAGGCAGGGCTGTGGAGTCGGAGTCGGTCACCATTTTGGTGGAGTCGGTATAAAATGGACCGACTCCGACTCCTAAAATATATAATGAATTAGTACATTTAGTTAAGTGCAATAAGTGCTGAATATGTTTTTATAAGAATTTGTGAAAATGATGAAATGTCCTATAAATGTCTGTTCTATTCCTGATCTAAGGATTTAGGCTTTTAGTTGAGATGACTGTGTACTGCACTTTATGTCCAGTGCATGCTCTCTCTGTATGCTTTATGTTTCCTCTGAGCTCATGTTTGGAGAGGTTAGCTGCTCTCATGGATTCTATCTGCTGCTGATGTAAAACACCTAGAGCCTTATTTATGAAAACTGTCTAGGTGTAGAAGTTTATTTGTTGCCCATAGCAACCAAGCAACCAATCAGAGCCCCCCTTTCATTTCATATAGTGCTCTGGAGAAATGAAAGGGGAGCTCTGATTGGTTGCTATGGGCAACAAAAAAGTCTCAGACCTAGACAGTTTTCATACATCAGGCCCAGAGGCGTAGCTACTGGGGGGGGGGGCAGGGGAGGCGATACTCTGGGCTCAATACCTCTGGGGGGCCCAGGAGGGATGGCCTTAGTACAATCAGGTGAATACAAGTGAGCGCTTCCATTATGGAGTCTGATGGGGGCACATTAAGCCGATCTGAGGTCTGATGGGGGCACATTCTGATGATCTGAGGTCTGATGGTGGCACATTCTGCTGATCTGAGGTCTGATGGGGATACATTCTGCTGATCTGAGGTCTGATGGGGGCACAATACGCTGATATGAGGTCTGATGGGGGCACATTAAGCCTATCTGAGGTCTGATGGGTCACATTAAGCCGATCTGAGGTCTGATGGGGGCACAATACACTGATCTGAGGTCTGATGGGGCACATAAAGCCTATCTGAGGTCTGATGGGGGCATATTAAGACGATCTGAGGTCTGATGGGGGAACATTCTGCTGATCTGAGGTCTGATGGGGGCACATTCTGTTGATCTGAGGTCTGATGGGGGTAGATTCTGCTGATCTGAGGTCTGATGGGGGCACATTCTGCTGATCTGAGGTCTGATGGGGGCACATTCTGCTTATCTGAGGTCTGATGAGGGCACAATACGCTGATCTGAGGTCTGATGGGGGCACATTAAGCCGATCTGAGGTCTGATGGGGGCAAGGGACTGTTAGTTTAGTGTTGTAAAAGCTGGGGACAGATTTCCTTTAACATAGGAGTCTCCTTTTTTACTCCTATTAATCCTATATTTTACTGCATTATGTGGTAGAGTATTTAGAGTAGGGTATGTAGAAAGTCTATTGTACTGTACTTTACAGCAAAGATGATCTAGCAGTTTATATAGTCATCTTGCTAATACAGTATAGTACAGTAATACCACAACTAGTAGTATGTGCCTGTGAAGTTGGAAACGTGCGTTTGGGAAGCCAATAAGTGGGGGGCCCACTCAAGAATGTTTTGCCCCCCCATGTGCTGAACCTCTAGCTACGCCTCTGATCAGGCCCTGTACCCAGCTGTACCCAGAGAAGCCTGATAAATTACAAACTGTTTTTGTCATGACTTATCTGTACTATTGATTTTATGCAAATTTGTTTAAAGTTATCACTTAAACATGCTCCATGTATGAGGGAGTCGGAGTCGGGAGTCAGAGTCGGAGTCGGGAGTCGGAGTCAGGGGAAATTGAGGAGTCGGAGTCGGGGCTTTGGCTTACCGACTCCACAGCCCTGCCTGTAGGAATACACTGACTAAAATGGGCACACTAGGAACATGTAAATTATACCTTTTCATTAAGACTAAGGATGAATGATGGTCACTCATTTTTCTTTACTTAGCTGCTTTTTTTCTTGCCATAATACAAATTCTAACAGTCTATTCAGTAGGACTATCAGCTGAGTATCCACCTGACTTCTGCCCAACACAACTCATGGTCCCAACCCCATTTATAAGGCAAGAAATCCCACCTATTAAACCTGACAGGGCACACCTGTGAAGTGAAAACCATTTCAGGTGACTACCTCTTGAAGCTCATCAAGAGAATGCCAAGAGTTTTCAAAGCAGTAATCAAAGCAAAAGGTAGCTACTTTGAAGAACCTAGAATATAAAACATATTTTCAGTAGTTTCACACTTTTTTGTTAAGTATATAATTCCACATGTGTTAATTCATAGTTTTGATGCCTTCAGTGTAAATCTACAATTTTCATAGTCATGAAAATACAGAAAACTCTTTGAATGAGAAGGTGTGTCCAAACTTTTGGTCTGTACTGTATATATTGTGATTACTGCATCAATACCCAAGGTGAAGCAGCAGTCTACCTGTATCTATTAACGTGAAATTAAGCATCAAGCCTCAATCATTTATTTTTCTGTATTCAGTTTACACACAGTTGCAATGTTTTTTTGTTTTTTTTTTGTGGGGGGGTGGGGTTCACTTTAAGAAGGCTACATACGTACATTATTACTGCAGCAATACCCAAAGTGTGGTAGCAATCTACCCGTGTGTATCAGTTTAATTTCTTTAAGCAGCATAAATATAAGTTATTTATGCATCAAAAACTGACATTTCCTCATAGCTTAGGCTGATTACAATAAATACACATTACCTTGCTGAAGGTGCCACTGTTGCTGTCTATCTACCTACGTTCCATACAGCTGCATGCTGTTGCCTGTATCATGCCACTAATGCCTCAATTGTTCGTTTGGTAGAACTTTAATTTTTGGGGGGTGAGTTAGTGTTCATGAGCACTGGCATAACTATAGGGGTCGCAGCAGTCGCAGTTGCGACTGGACCCCTAAGCCAGGGGGGCCCAGAGAACCCCCCTTGCCAGTTGCACTGTACTTTTCCCTTTATAAGAAGCAGTGCATCTTATAAAGGGAATACTAGTGAGCGCTTCACTAATGGAAGCGCTCACTAGCCTGCAGGATGAGGTTGAGTGAAGCGTTGGTAGCGCCTTACTGTACTTACCCCTACTCCTGCTCGCTCTTCCTCGGGCCCGCGCTGCTGTGTCCTGACTGCTTGCAGCGTCAGGACGTACAGAGCGCCTTCTGACCTGACACTGCAGGAGGTCAGGTGACTGCAGCGCGGGCCCCAGGAAGAGATGAGAGGTGGGGAGACCACAGGACCGGGAGAGGAGAGACAGGAGAGGTACGTTACTTTATTATTTTACTGTCTGATCTGAGGTCTGATGTGGAGGTCTAATGGAGGGGGGTTCTGGAGGTTTAACGGAGGGGGATCTTGAAATTTCACTTTTGGGTTCTGGAGGCCTAATGGGGGGGGTTAGAAGGTTTAATGGAGGGGGGTCTAGGGTTGAGCGATATACCAGTGTCCATGATATATCGCGGTATTAAGAAATGGCGATATCACAGTTTCCTAATAACCGCGGTATTTAATGACGTCATAGGAGCGGTCGCATGTGTGCCAACCGCTCCTAAAACATCCACGTCTCCTTGTGGCCACCATACAGTATAACCTCTCCTTGTGGCCGCCCCCATACAGTATAATGTCTCATTGTGGTTGCCCCCATACAGTATATAATGTCTCCTTGTGGCTGCCCCATACAGTATAACGTCTCCTTGTGGCTGCCCCCATACGGAATAACCTCTCCTTGTGGCCGCCCCCATACGGTATAACGTCTCCTTGTGGCCGCACCTATACAGTATAACGTCTCCTTGTGGCCGCCTACATACAGTATAACGTCTCCATGTGGCTGCCCCCGTACAGTATAATGTCTCCTTGTGGCCCCCATACAGTATAACAACTCCTTGTGGCTGCCTCCATACTGTATAACGTCTCCTTGTGCCTGCCCCCATACGGTTATAACGTCTCCTTGCGGCTGCCCCCATACTGTATAACGTCTCCTTGTGGCTGCCCCCATACAGTATAACGTCTCCTTGTGGCTGCCCCCATACAGTATATAATGTCTCCTTGTGGCCCCAAGTATTGTTTTCTTCTAAATGGGTGTTTATCGAAACATATATCGTTATCGCTATAAATTTCTTAATTTCTTTATCGTTTAATATCGCTATCAGGGGAATATTTTTGATATCGCCCAACCCTAGGGGGGTCTGGAGGTTTAATGGAGGGGGCTCTGGAA
>ONZH01012051.1:0-18059 GCA_900303285.1 Rhinella marina | reverse complement strand
TTACCATAGAAAACAAGGGAGGATGCTAAGTTCAAATAACATACTCAAAAAGAACAACAAACAATATAATACAACAACAAGGAGAAATACATGATATAGGAGTGGGTATAAACACATAAGATAACAAACATCACCAGCGACTAAGTTACATTCACAATACAAAATATGATCAAATATCATAGAGTATGTAAAGAAGATTGAACTGTCAAGAATTTTCCACTGCACATATAGTCATTTACATATCAACCACAGCCATGTTCATTATTATATATTTATTTCAACCTTTATTGGGAACCCCCTAATCCATTTATATTATTTAATTTATTTTATTTTTAATGTCTATTCTATTATGTATGGAGAAATACAGAGATGATGCGTATATGTGGCACAAATTGTAAATAATTATAAACCAAAATCCAGACTATGGATCCAGACAATCCAGCCCAGAGTTTAGAGGATTCCTAACTGGATTACAACAGACTACATAAAGCCGCCAGTTCCACACATCGGTCTAAAGACCACTGAGGAAGGGACATTTAGGTGATTTAAAAGACCCACAGTCTGGCACGGAAAAATGATTTCAATTTATCTTTGAGTGACTTAATTGGTACATTCTGAACGGGACGTTAGCATTGCCTCTATATATATATATACAACAAGATCGTGGCAACATTGCTTAACATCTATTTGATATTTTCTTCTCCCTACAAAGAAAAACTCCTGAGAACACAAGTATTCAGCGCTTCCTATCGCTTGCCTAACACAGGACACCAACGGGAATTCAGCGCTTCCATCACCCACGGATATACAAACACTTCCAGCGCTCAAACACTGTGAACGCCCACGTGGGACGCCACGTGGAGCGCCGCATCGTAGCCAGAGAGGAGATCAGCGTTCCCTCGTGAGGAAAACGCCCGTCAACAGTACCTTAAGAAACCAAGAGTGGGTAATGTACACGTCCTGAGGGACATTACAAACAGACCAGTACTGCTTACTCATATTTATACATTTTTGTACTAACCACAGAAAGACTCAAATACCAATATTTATCTGACTGCCGATTTTACTATTTTTTCATTTTACTATTTTTTATTTTTAATACTATTTTCATTTTCTATTATCCTCTCCAGTTTTACTATAATATGCAATATCTCTTTTTACCAATCTAATACGTATCGGTATTATAATACAGGACCCATACGAGCACTTCCAAGTGTACTTTTATTTCTATTGTATTTCCTATACCTATTTTTTATCACAAGTGCTCTAATATATAATATGTAGGTTTTTAAGTTAATAAATATGAAAGTTCTAAAATAATGACAATTCTTGTGTCCATAGTGCTATATACTATATACAAACATTTCTCACAGTATAAGCAATCTATTTTATATTTTATATATACATAACATTTTATATTTTATATATACATAACACATGTATGTGTATATAAATATACCATATATAAACTTTTTGAACAACTATATACCAACAGCCCCCAGATTGGTTCATCACCCCAGCAATTTGGATAATGCCCCAGATGTAGAGTGTGCCCATCATTTTTTGCAAGTATTTCACAATGGACTTTGGTCTTTTTAGAACAGAAACAATCTTTCTACCTACCCAAATCCTATCCCTATAGTTTAATTCCCTACTTGCTTAAATTAAACTGCAGATGCAAATGAGGAACTGCGGCCAAAATTAACGGTATTAAATGTAACAACGGATGTCAGCTACATAGACTTTTGAACGGTTGTAATACGCTGTGCACCTAGTGTTACTGAGAGAGCACACTTGGGTTCTTTTTGCCACAAAAAAAAAATGCAGCAGGATTTAGCAATGGACTTTTGTGTCTTTTGAACAATGATGCTAACCCTGCCTATAGAAATTCTATCCCTACACAAGTCCCTCCTTGCGCAAATGTTATATAGCAAGACGCAAAAGAAGTATTGCGGGTTTAACAGCAGAAATTATAGCAAAGTATGTCAGGTATATAGTATACAGAGAGTATCCTACAGCATGCAGCAGCAGCAGCACATGTGGTATTAATGGCAGGCCACCTAGTGCTATTTACACCACCTTTAAACACCCCAAAAATAATAAAATATTGCTTTGTGCCAGATATAATAGCCCTTAAATGGGCTTTTGGGTCTTTTTTGAGCGATTTCTATCCCTGCCTAGCGTGCTTCTCTCCCTACACTGTCTGTCCCTGCTTGCAGCAGCTGTCCCTGGCTCGGTATGTGCCGGTCACATGTAACCGGGTGCTTTATAGCACACGATGACACGTTCCCGGCCATCCAGTGTAATGCCAGTAGGTAAGATGGCTACTTGCATTGCACTGAATGCCGTCCCTCTCCGGACGCTAATTGGCTAATTAGCGTGCGGGGAGGGGACTTGAGCATGGCACTCAAACACGAATACCGCGTGGTCCCGAGCACCGCCATATTTGCTCAACACTACTATTAAGATCATCATAATTATTGAAATGAAATGTCTTCAAAATGTCAAAAAGATAAAATAAAGTGGTATATTATATTGTAAAATTATATATAAATATATTTGTGTATATCATGCATAGTACATGTATATATTTTTACATTTTTCACTAAGAAATGTCTTTCTTAAAAAAAAAAAAAATATATATATATATATATATATATATATATAATATATATATATATATATATATTTATAGTAAATTGACCAATATATTCACAATGTAACTAGTGTTGAGCAAATCAAAGTGAAACAAATTGATCCAAATTTCAGGAAAACATTTTGATTCACCACAAATTCTAATTTCCTTATGTTTCGTGATATTGAATCTATTTTTTCCTAAAATGGTGGCTACACGTGTGAAAGTAAGAAGCCCAAAAGTAAGTGAAAGTAAGAAGCCCGAGAATGCTACAGAAATCATAATGCTATGCAGCCAGCCAATCGGCAGATAGACATCCCCTGTGATGTCACAGCTCTATAAAAAGCTTGATCCCGCACAGTCTCTGCAATTTTGCTATGAACTGAGCAAAGGGAGAGACATGGCAAGTGCAAGGGACAGTGTTTTAGCAATCTTTTAATTATAGAATATTTAATATGGACAGTGTAGGAACAATGCAGGGACAATATAGGGAGCATTTATAGACAGTGTAGGGAGAGAATAGGGAGAGCATAAGGAGACTCTAAAGACAGTGCAGGCTTTGAAGCACTAGAGCAGCGAAAGCAAGCAGTGTCAAATAACAGTCCGTGTTGATAACAGTTAAACACAGCACAACACAAGATAAGGCGGAAGCGTGGTCAGGTAACAATCCAAGTACACAAGTATACACAGCAGTTTAGGAGGACACTGAGGAGCTACATAGAGGCAGGAAGCACAATAATCTGGCAAGGAGGGAGTGGTAAGGTCTAAGGCGGGAGCAGCACCAGCTCCATCAGCAGCAATGTAAGTCTTCAGTAAGTCTCGCCTACTGAACAAACCACCCAGGACCAGAACATGCAGAAACTGAACCAGCAGGTGGTTCACTTGGAATGCACCCTGTCACCCCAGATCTAAGATCCCCTGGACTAATGGTCAGCCAAATTTGAATTGTGGCTGAATTTGCCCTGGATAAGTTTTCCTGCCTGGCCAGTAGCATTGCATCAGAACAGGTGTTTAGTGCAGCGGATGGCATAGTTACCACAAAGAGAACTCATTGTTCAACAAAAAATGTTGACAGACTAAACTTTATAAAGATGAATCAGGCCTGGATTAACCAGGATTTTGCCTGATACAACAGACTAGATCATTCTGGCTGTAACAAAATGACTGTACTGCGTTGCAACACCAGAACATTGTGAAATATGACAGGTTACTTCTGCACTTCGTGATGATTTAAATTGGATCGAAACATTTTTTTGGGAAAGATTCGGTGAAGCGAGCGAATCAAAGTTTTGAAAACTTTGCTCATCTCTAAATGTAACATTTGACTTTATATAAAAATTCTAAGTGTTAAACATTACATTTAAAAATTGATTTGTGAAGAATTTTGAATCATCACGAATTACTTTCTCACAAATTGCCTTTCATTGTGCCTCCCCCAGCCATTTAACCCCTCAGCTGCCACATTTAATGCTGATCGCGGCATTTGAGACTTATATTCAGGTGCTCAGGGGCTAAAAAAAAAAAAATATATATATATATATATATATATATATACACACACACACTCACCTCATCATTTTGAAGGCAGAGAGGCCAATTGTTCCTGTCTTGATTGAAGAAAACCCACTAAAGGACCTGCGGCAAGCATGATGACCTCACCATATAATCACACTGGACACATGTGGTGATGTGCTTAAGGGGGTATTCCCATCTGGGAAATTGATGACCTATGAATAGCATATGCCAAAAATGTCTGACAGGTGCAGGTCTGAGTCCACCTGAAGAGGACCCTCTCCTATGTCAAGAACGAGGCCCCAAAGTGAGTGAAGAGTAAGTCACACATGTGTGATCACCCCTCAATTCACTCCTATGTGAATTCTGAAAATAGTTGAGCCCTGCCTCAGCTATTTTCTGAAGTCCTACAGCAGTGAATAGAGAGGATGCCATACATGCACTGTGTGGTATTTAAATGTTAGATTTGTACCTATGAAACTGACTAACCGGTTGAATATGCCTTTGGCAGTTGAAGGCCTCTGTGTTGGTCCCTTGTTCATATGTGCCTGCATTGCTGAGAAAAATGAAATTTTAAGTTGCTGTTACTCCTAGAGGCTCAGCTGCAACTGCCACATCCTTTGCACTTTGACAGGACCAGGCAGACATTAATACTTTTAATCAAAGTGCAGGGCCTCTAGGTGTAATGACAATGCCCTCATTGCACCTAGAAGCTCATTTGCATATATTAAAACATTGTATTTATCAGCAATGGGGGCATATACGAAGATGTGCCCAACACAGATGCCTTCAGCTGCACATGCTACAGGTCAGCCAGTTTCATAGGTACACATCTGCTGACAGATGTCCTTTAAAGTGTAGCTGTCATATTTTTTTCTAATGTGTAGGGGCAGTGATACTGTACAATTTCAGTAATTAAAGTAAATTACAAAAATTGTTAGTATCACTGCCCCTACATACTTAAAAAAACAAACAGATACATTTTAAGATACAGTAGTGGTGATGCCATACCAAGTTCATTGCATAAATCCAGCACCAGAACTAAGTTTATTACATAAATACAGCACCAAAACCATGCTCATCAATGCAGCATCAGAACCAAGCGCATAACATAAATGCAGCCCCAGAACCAAGCTTATTTAAAAAATAACAGTACCAGAAGCAAGCATGGTACATAAATACTGCAACAGAACCCCGCCCTTACTTAAATACAACAGCAGAACCAAGCCCATTACATAAATACATTTCTAGACTAAGCTTATTACATAAATATAGCACCTGAACCAAGCCTATTAAATAAATAAATACAGCACCAGAACCAAACCCATTACATAAATACAGCCCTATAACCAAGCACAATGCATAAATACAGCACAAGAACCAAGCATAGTACACTACTGTATGAAATTAGAGCTCCCAGTATACTGTATCCTGAACAGGATTAAAGGAAGCGAAAAGAGGATTCTGGGAGTTGTAGTTACAGAGCAGTTAGAATGCCAGAGGTTGCTGATCCCTGCTGTAGGCCATACAAGTGACTAGAGCACTAATCAGGCACAGTGAGTGGCAGAATAAACATTTATATTTAGTGACTTACAGGTCAGGTCTCCTTGAGAGTTCTTCTCTTTCCTTTTCATTCCATCTGATTCAGACCAAAATAGTTGTCTTCTACAGGCCACTACTAGTCCCTCAGAATTTGCCATCCAGAGGTTTTCAAGAAGTTTGAGAAGGCACCGCTGCTTGCAGTAGCCCTGCTGCCTTCTATCTGCTTACCAAGCACTTCGCCATACATTGTATAGTGGCTGTGCTTGGTATCACAGCCCAGCCTCTGTCACTTCAATAAGGCCCCTTTCACACGACAGTATTTTTTGCGGACTCCGATCCGCATTTTTCACATGAAAAATGCGGACCCATTCATTTCTATGGGTCCGCAAAAAATACTGAGAGCCTACGGTGTGCTGTCTGCACCCGTATGCCCGTTCCGTAGCCCCGCAAAACATATAGAACATGTCCTATTCTTGTCCGCAAAAGACAAGGATAGGTATTGTTACAATGGATCCGCAAAAAAAAGGATGCCATACGGAAGACATCCGTTTTTTTTGCGGATCCGCAATTTGAGGACCGCAAAACACAACGTTCGTGTGAAAGAGGCCTAAGGCTGAGATTCATCTAGGCCATATGGCTAATGAACGTGGTGACACAAGGCAAAGGAAAAGCAGAAAGAGGGTTGCGGTGCTACTGTGAGCGCCACTGCCTTCTCAAACAGGTGATCAGCAGGGGTCTCAGGTGTCAAACCCCCACTGATCAGATACTGATGACCTTTTCAGAGGATAGGTCATCAGTAAAAAAAACACTTGGGAAAATCCCTGTAAGGTTCCATTCACACGTCCTGTTTTTCTTTCCTGATTTGATCCTGATCCTGATCTGGATCCATTCATTTCAATGGGTCCTGAAAAAATCAGTATTGAATCAGGAAAGAAAAACAGTGTGAATGGAGCCTAAACCATTACACTCCGGGACACAAATCCCAGCGCCGTACTGGTCTGGGTGCAGGAGCTGCGCTCGCCCGATCAGCTGCAGGAGTCCGGCAGTGGCCGATAGCAGGATCCCTGCTGTATGCACCAGAATCGGTGAAAACACCGATGCCGGTGCATTAACCCTCGCACTGCCGCGGCATGTGCGATGTCGGCGCTGGGAGGAAGAGCCCATCGGGTCCCTGTGCTGCTGTGACGGGGACCCAATGGCAGGGAAAGCAGCTCGATGCCTTCCTTAGGAAGCTATGGAAGCATGTGAGATCGAGCCCCCTGGATCTCACAGGCAGGAAGCTGTAAGTGTATTACACTTACAGCCAATGCATTACAATACAGAAGTATTGGAATGCACTGTGCAGGGGATCAGACCCCCAAAAGTTGAAGTTCCAGACTGGGACAAAAAATAAAGTAAAAAAAGAAGTTAAAAAAATAAAGTTTAACAAAAAAAACAATAAAAGTTTCAAGTAAAAAAAAAAAGAAAAGTAGGCATATTAGGTATCGCCGCGTTCATATCGACCGGCTCTATAAAAATGTCACATGACCCACCCCGCTAGGTAAACGCCATAAAAAATAAAAACAATGCAAAAAAAGCCATTTTCTGATCACCTTGCCTCACAAAAAGTGTAATACTAAGCGATCAAAAAGAAGTATTAATCCTAAAATGGTACCAATCAAACCGTCATCTCGTCCCGCAAAAAATGAGACCCTACCTAAGACAATCGCCCAAAAAATAAAAAAAATATGAATCTCAGAAAATGGCAACACAAAAAAAGATTTTATTCAGTTCAAAAATGCATCTAATGTGTAAAACTTTACAAAAATAAAAATGTTAGACATATTGGGTATCACCGCGTCCGTAACAACCTGCTCTATAAAATATTACATGAGATGGCCTCCCAGGTGAATGCTGTACATTTTTTTTTTTTTAAAACTATGCCAGAACAGCCATATTTTCCTCTCTTGCCTCACAAAAAGTGTAATAGCAGGCGATCAAAAAGGCGTATTTACCCCAAAATGGTACCAATCAAACAGTCATCTCGTCCCGAAAAAAATCAGACCATAACTAAGACAATTGCCCAAAAAATAAAAAAATATGGATCTCAGAAAATGGCAACACACAAAAAAGATTTTATTCTGTTCAAAAATGCACCTAAAGTGTAAAACTTTACAAAAATAAAAAGTTTAGACATATTGGGTATCACCGTGTCCGTAACAACCTGTCTATAAAATATTACATGAGATTGCCTCCCAGGTGAATGCTGTAAAAAATTAAAAAAAAAAAAAAAAAACTATGCCAAAACAGCAATTTTTTTCCCTCTTGCCTCACAAATAGTGTAATAGCAGGCGATCAAAAAGGCGTATTTACCCCAAAATGGTACCAATCAAATCGTCATCTCGTCCCACAAATGACAACACAAAAAAAAAGATTTTATTCTGTTCAAAAATGTATCTAATGTGCAAAACTTAACAAAATACAAATGTTAGACATATTGGGTATCACCGCATCCGTAACAACCTGCTCTATAAAAATATCACATGATTTTCCCCTTTGGGTGAATGCTGTAAAAAAATAAAATAAAAAAACTATGTTAAAACAGCTATTTTTTCACTTTGACTCACAAAAAGTGTAATAGCAGGCGATCAAAAAGTCTTATGTACCCCAAAATGGTACCAATGAAAATGTCACCTCATCCCGCAAAAAATAAGCCCCCACATAAGACAATAGCTCAAAAAAATAAAAATCAATGGCTCCCACAAACCAATCCATTAAAATCTGTGCTGCAAAATTCATATAGCACTTCTTCTGTTTTGAGTCCTGCCATGTGCCCCCACAGCAGTTTACCACTACATATGGGGTGTTACTGTATTCAGGAGAAAATGGGTAACACATTATGGGGTGCTTTTCTCCCGTTACCCCTTGTGAAAATGAACAATTTGGGGCTAAAGCAACATTTTATTGGAAAAAATGAAACTTTTTCATAGCCAAGTGTTTCCAAATTCTGTAAAATGCTTAGGGGGTCAAAGTGGTCAGTACCCCCCTTAATATATTCTTTGAAGGGTGTAGTTTCCAAAATGGGGTCACTTATTAGTGGTTTCCATTAGGTAAGCCTCCCAAAATCACTTTATAACTGAATTGGTGCTCAAAAAAATGGTTTTGGAAATTTTGTTGAAAATTTGAAAAATTGCTTCTAAACTTTAAGCCCTCTAACTTCCTTAAAAAATAAAATGACATTTACAAAATGATGCCAGCATAAAGTAGACATATGGGCAATGTTAAGTAATAAATGAGGTATCACTTTCTGTTTTAAAAGCGGAGAAATTGAAATTTTGAAAATTGAAAATTTTTCAAAATTTATGGTAAATTTGGGATTTTTTCATAAATAAAGGTGAAATATATTGACTCAAATTTATGACTGTCATGAAGTACAATGTGTCATGAGAAAACAGTCTCAGAATGGCCTGGATAAGTAAAAGCGTTCTAAAGTTATTACCACATAAAGTGACACATGTCAGATTTGCAAAAATCGGCCTGGGATTTAAGGTGACAAGTGGCTCGGTACTGAAAGGGTTAACAATTAGTGTGAAAATAGGGAATTATTTGCAATTGTGCAGTCAGTTGTAAGTTTATGCATATGGGAATGTTATACTGAATACAATACATGGCATGAGGAAATTTACATTGTAGAAATGTGCTGAGCCTTAGTTTTTGATCACCTAGGGAAATAGGAAAGAAAAGATAGTTTTTTGTATAGCTCCTTTTTTACATTTTTTCCCCACGAACTAGAGAAAATTACCGTATACTATACAGAGAAAGTGGCTTTTTAACTATGACTTCCAATTCAAAGGGCTATCCGGAAAATAATAATGATGACCTATCATCCAGTCCAGCAGATTATGTGTTTCAGGGAGCCGTCGCACTCACCAGAGCTCTAGTGATCAATTCAGACTCAAGGACAGACCGCACATCGCATAGTGGCAATGCTTGGTATTGCAGCTCAATAAAAATAAATTGCCTTTTCTCCTACAGTATCTGTTAATTTATAAGTGATTAAAAAAACAAAAACAATAAAATAAACTGCACACAATTGAGATCACTGCATCCATAATTACCTCATCTATAAAAGGATCATGGTACTAATCAGGTGTGGAATTAGCCATAAAAAAAAGTGAATAAAAACTATGGCAGAATTGCTATTTTTTTTAGCTTACCTCCCAAAAAATTGAATAAAAAGTTATCAAAAAGTCATACCTATCCCAAAATGATACCAATAAAAACTAAGGTCTGTCCCGCAAAAAAAAGGCTTCACACAGCTACATTAACCACACAAAAATGGCATAAAAAGTGATCGAAAAGACATATGTACCCCAAATGATACCAATAAAAACAGCCAGTCCCACAAAAAACTGTCCCTCACACAGCTATGTTGGTGAAAAAATTAAAAATGTGATGGATGTTAGTATATGGTGGTGCAAAATATTATTTATTTTTAATACAAAAGTGATTTTATGCTGAAAAGTAGCAAATCATAAACTATATAGCTTTGATACCACTATAACTGTATCAACCCACAGAATTAAATCATATCATGTAAACTGCTTGAGAAACCCCATAAAAAATAAAAAAAACACAGAATTGCAATTTTTGTCTGCCTGATCTCATAAAAATAGCATAAAAAGTTATTAAAAAGACATAAGTATCCCAAAATGGTACTTATAAAAACTACAGTCCCTCACACACTGGTGAAAAAATAAAAGTGTTGGATTTTATTATATGGTGATGTAAAATATTGTTTATTTTTTATTCAAAATTGATTTTATGCTGAAAAAGTAGGAAAATATAAAACAACTATATAAATTTGGTACTGCCATATCAACCCACAGAATAAAATTATCATATCATATACTGTATACTGCATGAGAAACCCCATAAAAAAATAAAAATAAAAAACAGAGAGAATTGTCATTTTTGCCCACCTCACCTCCTAAAAATGGTATAAAAAATGATCAGAGTCATTTGTACTGCAAAGTGGTACAAAAAATAACTAGTCCTCAAACAGCTCCGTCAAAAACAAAAAAATAAGTTAAGGCTCCAAAAAACATGTTAGAAAATCCTAATGCCGTTCCTTCCCTTCTGAACGCTTCCGTGTCCCCAAACAGCAGTTTCTGACAATTTATGGGTTATTTCCGTATTTAGGAAAAAATTTATAATAAATTGTGGGGTGCAATATCTCATGTTGCTCGTTGTAAAAATGAAAAAGTTGGGGCCAAAGCAACACTTTATTGGAAGTAAAATGTAATTTTTCATTTTCATAGCCAAGTGTTTCTACGTTCTATGAAACACTTGTTGGGTCAAAGCATTCACTTCACCCCTTGAACAATTCCTTGAGGGTTGTAGTCTCCAAAATGGGGTTTGATGTTTGTTTTTTTTTCTTTCTAGTGGTACCTTAGGATCTCTTCAAATGTGACATGGCACCTGAAAACCATTCCAGCAATGTCTGCCCTCCAAAAACAATATTGCGCTCCTTTCCTTCTGAGCCCGGCCATGTTACCATGAAGAGATTTACGACCACATATGGGGTGTTTATGTAAACTGCAAATTCAGGGTAATAGATACTGTGGTTTAAATCGATTAAAATGGAAAATCACAAAAAAATGAAGGAGGTCATTTATGAAACAGAAATACGCCTATATTAGGCATATTTCTTGTGCAGATTGCAGCGCCACAGTATCAACTCATCACACAAAAAAAAAAATAAGCCTTCACACTCATGGTTCATAAACACCTAACCCATTTCCCCTGCTAGAGTAACATTAACCAATATACATAATAAACTGCAACAATAATAGAAGTATGTGTAGCTAAATAATAAATGACTTGAAAATCACACTTTCAACATGATTGTACCATTAATTTTTATTTAAACATATATTGACAACATGATTGGCATACATAAAAAAATTAAAAAGATTAAAAATAGAGATGAGCGGGGGGGCGTGGCTTGGCAGCCGCCGAACGGAATGACCGCTTGATTCCTCGGCTCCTGCACCAAGCGACATACACAGCGTGGTAACCCCTGTTCTAGCGCATCCTTGTTATTATTCTGTGCTGCCAACATGCCTAGGGGTAAGCGCCCTCACACCAAACAGGGCAAGCTGGATTTCTTCTTTGAAAAAGAAGCAGAATCGTCGGACGTTTGTGCTCCCTCCTCTCCGCCATTTCCCGCTCCTGCATCTTCCCCAGCGCAGCAGCGTGGGCCTTCCTCTCCACAGAGCCTATCTGCTACACAGTCTGGCCGAGGTTCTTCTGCCTGCAGAACAGAAGAGGGTCACGTACCTCTCTCCCAGTCTCCGTCCGGGAGCTCCGCGACATCGTCCCCCTCTAAGGGCAATCCGGAGAGGCCGGGACCCAAGCACCAGCGGACAGAACACGAGGAAGAGGAGGTGCGGCCTACTAATGGCGCTCTCCAAACGTCTGTACTCATGCAGGCATTCCCAACCTCAGAACAACCTACATCTGGAAACCTCCTGAAGGAGATGCTCATCACCTTTAGTTCATCACTGAAGGGTGAGATTTCCTCCCTGATTTCCGCGCTCCTAGCTACAATATCGGGCCTGGACTCCAGAATTCTCCATGTGGAGACAAAGATGGGTGAATTTGCAGCATCCCATAACCAGCTCATAGATGGTCATGAAGATCTATCAGCAGAAATTGTGCAGATAAAAGACAAGCTGAATGACCTAGAAGCTCGCTCAAAAATAATATATTAATAAGATCGAAATAATATAAAGTTCCGGGGGATCCCTGAAGAGGTGAGACCTGCGGATCTTATGTCCTATATTCAAGATCTTTTGCAGAAGCTTCTTCCATCTTGCCAGCTAAGTGATTTGATCATAGACCGGGCCCATAGATTACCCAGGCCCCGTCATCTCAGCGACAGTGTTCCTAGAGACACTTTGGCCCGGATCCACTTTTTCCGGACCATTGAGGCAGCTTTGACAGCCTCGCGGCGTCTATCCGAGCTACCAGCGCCATATCAGCAAGTTAAAATGTTCATGGATCTCTCTGCATCTACTCTGCACCAAAGAAGGCTGTTAGCTCCGATGACTATGGCTCTGAGAGAGCATGATATTCCCTACAAATGGGGCTTCCCCGTCAAAATTATCCTGACCCAAGGTGGCAAGCAACATAGCATCACCTCTGTGGATCAAGGTTGCCGAACCTGCTGCGGAATATTTCCATACCTACCACCGAGGATAACCATTCTTCTTCTCCCCAGCATCTCTCCGCGGAGTGGCGCACAGGTGGAGCCAAAAGGGGTACCAAACACTGATCATCTTCAGGGTGCATAGGAGAAGGCTTTTGAAATGTTTGGCATCAGCCGGGACTCTCTACCCCCTACCAATTACCAACCGATTGGTAATCTTTTGAGTGGGTCACACCACTCCGGTTTTGACCTCTGTTTTACTGTTTTGCTTGCATTTTGGTTGTTTTTATGTTATTTTTTGATATACGGTATAGTCTCTTATGGTAGAAATTCTGATACAGGGATCTGTAAAGATGGGTGGCTTATAGAAGCCGAAAAGGATCTACTACCTGTTCTCAGCATTGTCATTTGTCCCTATGGTACTTAAGCTAGTCTCTTTGAACACCAAAGGGTTAAACAGCCCTCAGAAGAGAGCATATATGTGGTCTGAGGCATTACACCTGAAGGTTGATATTCTCTGCATTCAGGAGTCTCATATTATCTTAAAGGATGCTAGTAGAATTCACCACCAGGCGTTCCCTTATATAATACAGTCTCATTATCATAAAAAGCAGAGAGGGGTTATCCTAGCAGTTAAAAATACGGTTGCCTTTACTCCCCACACAGTTGTTTTGGATACTAATGGTAGATATATTATACAGGTTTCCACTGTGAATAGTATACTGTACACAATTGTGGTTGTTTATGTCCCTAACAGGCACCAAATCAGATTTCTTAACAAGGTATTACGTAGAGTTGCCAAGATCCAACAGGGACACCTCATTGTGTGTGGAGACTTAAATTTAATTCCAGACCCGGAAGTCGACTCGACAGCCCCTACCAGAGGTCGATACCCTTCCCTGGGCCCTACATTAGTAAGAGAGGAGCTGTATGACATTTGGAGGCTGCATCATGCTTCAGAGCGAGACTACTCCTTTTACTCGCCTGTCCACAAATCATACTCTCGCATAGACCTATTTCTGGTGAGCAGATCCCTCCTTCAATTAGCCTCCCACTCACACGTGGATGTAATCAAATGGTCTGATCACGCTGCTGTCTCCCTTTCTCTTCAAGAATTGTCTAATGTCCGTGAGTCTCTTTAGAGATGTAGTCCTTATATTATCTCTAATCCTGTCTATAGGGCGGAGTTGGACAAATCCATCTCTGAGTATTTTGCACTCAATAAGAATTCAGTGTCTAACCCTTATGTCTTATGGAATGCGCATAAGGCGGTCGTACGAGGAGTGTTTATAACGTTGGGGCATCAAGCAAAAAAGCTTAGAGAAAAGAAGACTCAAGATATTCTCTCTCAACTGACCCCTTTGGAA
Organism: Rhinella marina; assembly: GCA_900303285.1. NCBI lineage: Eukaryota > Metazoa > Chordata > Amphibia > Anura > Bufonidae > Rhinella > Rhinella marina. Next base: position 3,811 of record ONZH01012051.1, on the reverse strand, counting down.
GCTCTAAACAAGGTTTCTTTCTCTCAGTCGAGAGCTACTTTGATTCACTCTCTCAGGTCTCAACTTAGAGAAAGCCTTCTCTTCGCATATGAGGGTAGCCTTAGGGCGGTAAAGGCGAGATATTACTCTCAAGACAATAAGGCAGGTAAACTGTTTGCCAGGCGCCTTAAAGCACAAGCTGTTAAGTCCAGGATCCCTTTTTTATTACATCCCTCCACTAGTACTAAGGTATATGACCCAAAAGCTATTGCTAACCAGTTTGCCGAGTATTACTCGGCCCTTTATAATCTAAAAGAGTCTTCGAAGACTCCGACAGCTTCGGCTGCAGAGGTGAACTCCTTCCTGACTAGTCTCAACCTTCCGTCCTTATCTCTTGAACAAAGCGAGTTGCTGGCTAAACCATTCGAAACCGTGGAAATAGCAAAAGTAATTTCCTCTCTCCCTTCAAATAAGTCTCCAGGCCCTGATGGCCTATCTAACATCTATTATAAAACCTTTATGGTTTCATTGTTGCCCCACCTGTCCACAGTTTATAATCTCGCTTTTACTACGGGATCCTTCCCTAGAGAAAACTTGGAGTCTACTATTGTTACAATTCCAAAGCCAGGGAAACCCACTACCCATCCACAAAACTTTAGACCTATTTCCCTCCTCAACACTGATTTAAAAGTATACGCTAAGATCTTGGCCTCTAGACTGTCTTCTATCTTGCCTTGCGTGATTGCCCCGGATCAAACGGGCTTTGTCAAAGGAAGACAACTAGTAGACAATACCCGTCGGGTGTTGGACCTTATTGATTTGATCAATCGCAGAGGAGACCAGGCCTTGCTGGTGACCCTAGATGCTGAGAAGTCCTTCGACCGGCTAAATTGGTCGTTCGCCTTCTCGGTGTTACGGAGCATGGGAATGGGGAACCCTTTTAAAACAGCCATACAAGCTTTATATTCAGGACCTTCAGCGAGAGTCTTTGTCAATGGGGCTCTGTCTTCTTCATTCCGGCTGACAAATGGCACCCGCCAGGGATGTCCCCTATCTCCCATGATCTTTATACTAGCAATTGAACCCTTGGCCCAGGCTCTCAGGAATCACCCACTGATCTCTGGTGTTCGGATAGGGGAGACTAGTCATATAATCTCACTGTATGCTGATGATGTTCTCTTAACCCTGTCCTCCCCTCTAACTGAACTCCCAGCTGCTCTCTCGGTCATCACAGAGTACAGAGGACTGTCATATTATAAGGTGAATGAGGCCAAATCCCAAGTACTACCCCTAAACATCCCAGGCGCCTCGCTTCTCTCCTTGAAAGAGAGATTTCCACTTGATTGGCAAATGAGTAGTGTTAAATATCTAGGTACTGCTATTCCATCACAATAGTCTGATCTCTATACTCTAAACTATCTTCCGCTCTTAGAGGTGATGAAGCAAGATATAGCTATTTATAGCAAACACGAGATCTCTTGGGTAGGACGGGTGGCAGCTTTTCAGATGTTAATATTACCAAAGCTCCTGTTTGTGTTTAGAAGTGTTCCTGCGAGGGTTCCTGTCCATTTTTTCACCAAAGCCCAATCCCTGTTGAACAAGTTTGTTTGGGCGAATAGCCACCCTAGAATTGCATTCCTTACCTTATGTAGGGCAAAGAATCAAGGAGGACTTGGCCTCCCTAATTTGCGGGATTACTTTCTAGCCTCACAGGTACAAATTTTAAGAAAATGGTGGGAGGTGGACGAGACCCCTTGGGTGCAGATAGAGTCTAATCTGTCACCTTCACATAACCTTAGGGCGTTACTTATTGACTCACTTATTGTGTCTCCAGCTGGAGTCCAACATTTGCCCTCTTTAGTCCAAATTTCTTTAGAACACTGGCATGCGTACCACCAGGGGTGCCGTCGTACCACCTTTTCAGTGCTAAATTGCTCTCCTCTGCAGCTACTGGAATTACATCTCCCAGATACTGATGTGAAACATTGGCGTGGTTTGGGCCTTGGTGATCTGGCTCAGCTATATAGGGGGGGAATTCTGAAATCTTTCTCAGAACTACAACTGGATTTCACTATCCCTAAGACTGACTTTTTCAAATATTTGCAGATACGTCATGTGCTCCAGAGTAAGCACCCCTTTAAGGTAACTGCTAATGCAGCACTTTTCGAAATCTGGCCCACTTTGCCAAGGTCCAACGCTAATAAAGGGATTAAACCACTGTATCTGGCCTTAGGTTCCAAGTCTTCCTTTTCTAAATCCTCCCCTCTACAGGCCTGGGATCGAGAGTTCCATGTGGAGGTGCCAATGTCATATTGGGTATCGGCGTTCCATTTTATATCCTCCACCTTTCGATGTATCTCCTTCTATGAAGCAGCTATTAAAACCTGCTTGAGATGGTACTTCACACCTGACAAGCTGAGCCGAATATATCCTGGGACCTCTAACCTTTGTTGGCACAACTGTGGGGGGAGGCAAACCCTCCTTCATATTCTATGGTCCTGCCCCAAGATAACTAGTCTTTGGGAAGATATTTTCAAAATCGCTTCCAATTTTTGTGGAACTGTAATTGAGAAGTCGCCCTACTGGGCTTTGCTATTTATGGGTATGAGGATTATCCCTGTTGATTGCAGAGTCTCAATTGCCTTCTTATTTTTGATAAGCAAGCTGACATTGACTAGATACTGGAAATCGGATCAGATTCCTGCAGTTGCAGAGGTTCTGGAGAGGGTTAATACGGCATCCTCATATGAGAAAGCCTGGGCCTATAAGGAACAAGCTATAGATAGATATACCTCTCAATGGAGAATCTGGCTGGAGTTTACCTATCCGTATGCATCTCCTCTTCAACAGCTCTCATTGTGATTTTTATAGAAGTTCTCATTATGATTATATCAGAGTACTATACCTAGTGTTTGATATCCAAATAAGATATAATTACCGTGTATTATGTTTTTATTTCTATTTATGTTTGTTGTTTCTAATATGTTTGGGCTTCCACAAGCCCTCTAAAGTCCTTCTGAGTTGCTGTCTAGACTGTGATGTACTGACAATGACCATGTATGTACGTTGCGTTTACTCTTTTATTATACATTAATGCCACTAACTGTAATGAACGTAAGGATTGTATGTATCGAAAACTTCAATAAAAAGTTTGAAATATAAAAATAGAGTTGAGCGAACATGCTTGTCCGAGCTTGGTGCTCATTCGAGTATTAGGGTATTCGCATATGCTCGATACTCGGACGAGCATATCGCGATCCTCGAGGAAATGGCAACTTCCTCTTCCTGCATGTTAGGCGCCTTTTCTCAGCCAATCAACATGCAGGAGAGTCTTTGGTACCTCCTAGCATCACGTGGGTCCCCTACAAGTCGATAGCAGGGATTGGCTGGCCAGATCAGATGACCTGGAAATATAAGAATCTGGTCCCGCGCTGCTCGCGTCAGACGCTGCCTGCATGAGATTAGGGATAGAGCTGCTGTCTGTCAGAGAGAGTGATAGGGCCTCAATTTAGATTTTGGTTAGGCAGGAATCATTCTCAAAGAACCCAAAAGCCCTTTTAAGGGCTACAAGCACCTTTTTTTTGGTCTCCTCCTGGCTGCTGGCTGGGACTTGTAGTGCAGCTACCGCCATCTTGGCTGCACACTGTATACAGCGACTGGTGGCAGAAGGGACAGCACGTGGTCCACACAGACCCAAAAGAAATTGCCCAAAGTCCTCTCATTACTCATTTTTGCTGCTGCTGCTGCTGCACCTTGGCTTGCTGGGATCTGTAGTGCAGTCTAGGGAATACGTTTTTACTCTCATTTCTATACACTACAGTCCAGTGAACAA
>ONZH01012050.1:0-37913 GCA_900303285.1 Rhinella marina | reverse complement strand
AGGCGGTGATGGACCTTCGTTGCACCTAGTTGGGTGCTTCCCTAACATGTGATGGGTATGTGCCTCGCCTTTCTTGGTCTGGGTGAGCACAATTGCCATGAGGGTAACCACCAGGCTGTTGCCTGAGAATTTGGGGTAATGGTGGGATTAGGCAGCCTCAGAGGCATCCATGCATGCTGCCCCTGCTGTTTCCTGTCCATTTCAGTGGTGTTTCCATCATTTTCTGAGGTTTCCAGGTTTTCACTCAGCCTTCCCTAGGCAGAGCCTTGGTCCCCCGCAAAAATGCTCGAGTCTCCCGTTGACTTCAATGGGGTTCGTTATTCGAAACGAGCACCTGAGCATCAGGAAAAGTTCGACTCGAATAACGAGCACCCGAGCATTTTAGTGCTTGCTCATCTCTAATGGTGACATCACTGGACAAGAGACACAAGGGCAATAATTCATGGCAATTAAAATCAATGGTAATAATAAAAATTGCAAGTGCTTTGAATAAACAGCAATACCATGATCAATTACCCATAATGTGTCTCCTCCAGGATGGTGCCAATCAATTGAAGGCCAATTGTTGCAACATTGATTCGTGTAAATCCATATGGACCCAAATAATTTTTTTTTTAATTTTTTGTCAAACCGGAAAAAAATCGAATTTCAAGAAATTCACTAATCTCTTTACTACATCAACATATATTGCATAAAATAATGGTACTACAAGATCTAAATATAATCCTTAAATAATAATGCATAGTGTCCTAATAACATTGGTATACACTACCTGGATACAATCCACAAATAACAGTTTCCGTCCCGGCCCATTCACTATAATAGGGACCAGCAGAGATATGGCTGCAACCTGGCAAATATGCCAATAATTACTGCCAGATCTCCTGAATGCTAGTGCCAGTGCTATTCCAGGCGATATTATTATCTAAATAACAATACAATATAATGCCCAAATAACATGGGCGATTTTTTTCACGCCTGAGTTCGCCGTTGCGTGCAAATCGCAGCATGTTCTATATTCTGCGTTGTGCACACAGCCCTGGCCCCATTGAAGAGAATGGGGCTGCGTGAAAATCGCATTGCATCCGCACACAAGTGCGGGTGCAATGCATTTTTAACGCATGGTTGCCTAGAGGTGTTGTTTGTAAACATTCAATTTTTTATCACGCGCGTGCGAAATGCATCCATACGCATCGCACCCGCGCTGAAAAAACTGAACGAACGTACGCAATCGCAGTTAAAACTGACTGCGATTGCATGTGGATTGGTGTGAGTTTTCCGCAATGCACCCTGAGCGCATCCGGACTGAGTCCGGATCGCTCGTGTGAAAGAGGCCTTATAGTTAGCAAAGAGGTATCTTCAAAGGAAAGAGAACCATCTCGCTATTGCCACCTTGTGGAAATGGCTCCCTATGAGTCAAGATCTGACTTTTTAATATCTATCCGTAGACAGCTGTTTTGGGGTGCATGCCCCTCATCAGTACAGAGTAGGATTCTGTACTTGTAGTTAGAGAATCCTGTGTGTTATCCATAGGAGTTTGGTGAGAACCAAAGGATATTTGCCCTTTTTACCTTTCTTATCATGCTGCTCTGAGCAGAGATCATTCACTTTGGGATATTTGCCTTCCTGCTTTTTACTAAGGTCCAGCTGTATGGTTGCTGACCTAAATGGAATATTGTCCTTTGTTATGAAGATTCACACAGCAATATCCATAGTAATATAATGGGCACAATTATCTCACGATTGATAATAATCTAAATAGTCGTAATCATTATAGGACACACTAAGTGAACTCAATGTAATGATTAGAGATTATGTTCATTGACCTGTAAATTCATTTTTTAACCAGAGCATTTAAAGAGGACCTGTCATCACAAAATGCAGTGCAATCTGAAAGCACCGTGTTATGGAGCAGAGTGAGCTGAGCAGATTAATACACATTTTTGTAGGAAAAGATTCAGTAAAACTTGTAATTTATACATTTATATATTTGCTGTGTTCACCTCATGTGATTGATAGCATTGGATGTATAAGTGTGCATAGAGAGATAGCTGTGAGTCACTGATAGCACCTCCTCTATGTGCCAATAGCTGTTTAAAGGGCGGTGGAAAAGGCAAATATATACATTTATGAATTACAGGCTTTACCAACTCTTTTTCCACCAAAACATACATCAATCTGCTCAGCTCACTCTGCTCTGTAACACGGTGCTTTTAGATTGCATTGCTTTGTTTTTTTGGTGACAGGTCCTCTTTAAAAGTGATCTTTTTTCCCAATTTAGCCACTGATCTTGCTCTACTATACTTTATGTAATCAATTTAAAAGGAATATATTTTTTAGAAAATGATGTATTTTAAGTCAAAGTTTTGTGCCCTGCCTTTTTAAGTGCTTTTGCCATCACCAGTTGCGAAGTGCAAAAAAGTCAAATTTGAATTCATACATCAATAGCCCCTGCCCTGTTATACAATGATAACCAAAGGCCCCAAATGCAGTGTCAACTGCATGTGCCCTTAAAGTGCTGCCAATATGCCACTCATAAAGTGTAGCCTCATATCTATATGCTCACTTCTCCAAATGTAGAATACTCCCCTCACCCATGCTGCAGTATCCTACTTGATATGAGAGGCTTGCATAACTGTGGTGCTACCACCTACTGGGCAAATCACTATATTTCTTCTAAAACAGATAAGACACAATTATTAAAACTTACCAAGTTATAGATTCTACTAGAGATAAGCGAACCACTGGAGATTCGGTTTGGATCAGGTTCGCTGAATTTTGAAAAAGCCCGGTTCAGATTGAATCGATAATTGCCTGCCGTGAGAGCCAGCCCATGATATGGTGGAAGGGGGTCAAAAGAACATGGCCATGTTGCTAGGGTGCTGCCTCTCCACTGCCACAGAAAACATTGACCGTAAAAGACATGTACTGTCCCTGCCAGCAACAGCTGCTCCAGGTGTTCACTTTGGAGTATAGCTTGCCTCACAGCAAGAATTGGTGACAGCCACTGGAGACATCCACTGGAGACAGTCCACTTTGCATCGATCCCTTTGTAGGACTTAGAACAATCTAATTGAACAATGTCCACCTTGTTTAATAGATAAGCAATGGCATTAGGCCTTGATTCTCAAATTGAGGTGAATAAGTTAACACTACTTTAATCGGGGTGTCCACATTGACATTGAATTACTTATTTTACATATACAGTTATTGTTACTGCACAAAGAGGTGCCAGGGTCCTCCAAATGAATGGGCATTGGCAAAAAAGTTGCTGTAGCCAGCAGAAGTAGCATCAGAAGAAGGGGGTGGTAGCAGCAGCCGCAGCAACAGGCCACAGCTGCCACTGTCATCCAGTAGTCATGTTTTGACCAACAATCCAGCTGTCCAGCAAACAGGGAAATATTGGCTTTGTCAGATTGTTGAGGGTGTCAACAGCATGAGGAGTCAACACTGTGGCCCAATCAAAGAGTGGTAAGGGTGGAAACTGCATGAGGAGTCAACACAGTAGCCTAATTACAGAGTGGTGAGGGTGGTAATTGCATCAGGAGTCAACACAGTGGTCCAGTCACAGAGTGGTGAGGTAGCACCCACATGAGGAGTCAACACAGTGGCCCAGTTGCAGAGTGGTGAGGTGGTAACTGCATGAGGAGTCAACACAATGGCTCAGTTACAGAGTGGTGAGGTTGGCAACCGCATGAGGAGTTAACACAGTGGCCCAGTTACATTATGAGGAGGATGACAACCGCATAAGGATACAATACAGTGGACCAGTCGCAGAGTGGGGAGGTGGGGGGCAATGCTAGTGGCAGTAACAGCACAAGAAGGTGGGTAGCAGTAGGATAACAAAACAGCAGAGGCAGTAGGTGTGTAGCATCAGGCGGTTGGCAGCATAAGAAAAGTGGCTGAAGCAGGTGGCCACAAGAAACAAGTCTCTTTTGACAATGTTTGGACGTGGCACTCAGAATGATCTAGGCTGATGCATCAGGCACTGGTGTGTGGAAATCCAGGCTGATCCTGATTTATTTTCACAAACGTCAGTCTTGACATTTTACGTGGAAAGGTGAGTTTTCCTTAAGGTAACTATGCCCCCTGCCACACTTAGCATCTACTCTGATGCCACACTACTGGCCTGGCAGGAAAGCTTGTCCAGGGCAAAACCAGTTGCGGCCACAAATCAAGTTTGGCTGCCCAGCAGTCAAGGGGATTTTGGATGGTGGGTTGCAGGATGCAGTCCAAGTATGCCACCACCTGCTGGTTTAGGTTTTGTTCCATGTCTTGCTGCTGCTGGTGGGTGGTTGCTTCAGTAGGCGGGTGAAGAAAAGTGCTCATCAGAGACTCTAGACTTAAGTTGCTGCTAATGGAGCTGATACTGCTCATGCTCCCCCATACCCCTTTGGCAGCCATGGCAGCGGAATGTGAGCACAGAGGGGCTGGTCAGACCTTCGGGAGGATGGGTGATGGCACACATAGGCAACAGCCAACTGACTACATTGGATGTCTTTATAGTATTTCAGTTTTTCATATCTCTCAACTGGTAGAAAAAAGGTCCCCATGTTGGAGCGGTAGCGAGGGTCTAACATGGTGGAGAGTCAGTTGTCATCTCTCTACCGAATTGTGATAATTCGGCTGTCACTACACAAGCAACTCAGCATGAATCTGGCAATTTGCGCAAGGGTCTCGGAGGGATTCCCTGCCTCCATCTACACTGCATACTGCTACAGGGTGTCGGGGTCCTCTGCCTGGTCTTCCTCATTGCGCTCTAGCTCCTCCTGCTCCTCTTGAAATAATATTACCCCCTATAATGCCTTCAGTATTAATTATTCCACCATAGGGCACCAACTAGAAATAATACCCCTCTATAGTGCACACAGTAACAATAATGCCTCTATATTGTCCCGCGTAGCAATAATACAGCAGTCTGCATCTGCAATGCAGTGCAAGCCACAGGCTTTTTCCAGCTTGTGTCCCAAGCTGCCGGCGTAGGCTGTTGCACTGACATATCACACCATCTGTGCCATTGTTCTATGATCTCATAATCTTTATGCTAGTGACCTGTGGCCTATGATGGTGAACTTCAGGTGGTCACAATTATGTCATTGTTTCGCAATTGCCTGTGCTATTGATACATTATTTCATTGGCCTAGTGGTCTGTGGCCAAGAAGGACAGACAACAAGTGGTACAGTGCCTTCTGCCCAGGAGAATGAGCCATTGTAGCATTCAACTGTATCGCTGTCCTAAGGATGCACAGATAAAAAATTAGAACGCACTCCAACATCAGGTGAAAGGGTGGTGGGCTTGCTTTATTCACCCCAAATGCAACATTTCAGCCTAATAGAATAAGGCCTTTCTCAGGGCTGGAGCCTGATCAGGCTTACTATGAATGAAAATACACTGCAGTACACTATACAGTGTATTATAGAGCTATCAGACCCACTGAATCTTCAAGAACTGCAGTATATTATAGCTCTATAGCTGATAGCTCTATAGCTATCAGACCCACTGGATCTTCAAGAACCAAGTGAGTCTGAGTCAAAAAATGGTTAAAAAAAGTGTGAAAAAAATCCAATTTTTCCCCCCATATACGCACATTTGTAATTGGTTAAAAATGAAGAAAATAAAATACCCTAAACATATTAGGTATTGCCGCATCCGTAACAACCAGCTCAATAAAAATATCACATGACCCAACCCCTCAGGTGAACCGTAAAAAGAAAAAAAGAACCATAAAAGAAAAAAAAAAACTGTATCAAAAAGCTATTTTTTTTTCACCTTCCATCACAAAAACACCAAGCAATCAAAAGGGCGCATGCCCCCCAAAATAGTACCAATCTAACCGTCACCTCATTCCGCAAAAAACGAGCCCCTACCTGAGACAATCGCCAAAAAAATTTAAAAAACTACAGCTCTCAGATTATGGAGACACTAAAACATGATTTTGTTTTTGTTTCAAAAATGATATTATTGTGTAAAACTTAAATACATAAAAAAGTATACAGATGCATCCACTCTTAACTTATCTCCAAACTGGAATTGGTGTCAGTTTTGTCCTGACAGCAAAACAACATGATATCGCGAGATTGCAACTAAACTCTAAAAAACTGCAATACACGTCACAATCACTGGGCGGTGAGTGCTCCAAATTAAGCTGATTGCTCAGCTGCTTTTTCTTTTGTTTAGAGTAGCTGGCCTCAGATGTGAGATATTTATTGGTAGATTCAGCTAAATTTGGTGAGATCTATTGAGAATATTAAATGTGCTAAAGTCAAACACATGAGAAAAAAGGAAAACTAAATCCAGAATCCAAACATCATGTGTGATACTGTCTGCTGAGCTGTGTATCTAATCCTATTCTGTGTGATACTGTCTGCTCAGCTGAGTATCTAATCCTATTATGTGTGATACTGCCTGCTTCGCTGTGTATCGAATCCTATCATGTGTGATACCGCCTGCTCAGCTGGGTATCTAACCTATCATGTGTGATACTGTCTGCTCAGCTGGGTATCTAATCATATCATGTGTGATACTGTCTGCTTAGCTGGGTATCTAATCCTATCATGTGTGATACTGTCTGCTCAGCTGGGTATCTAATCATACCATGTGTGATACTGTCTGCTCAGCTGGGTATCTAATCCTGTCATGTGTGATACTGTTTGCTTACCTGTGTATCTAATCCTATCATGTGTGATACTGCCTTCTGAGCTGTGCATCTAATCCTAAGTGTTGGTAGTGGAACTGAGGGAGGTGGGAGTTTTGTTACACAGTGGCTCATTTTAATGTTGCACATTTTCCTGTCTCTCTTACAATATCCTCTAGCGAGGACGGTTTTATATTGCAAAACAGATATGAGCAGGAGGTCAGATGGAGGGAGAGATAAGAAGTTCCTTGCTGGGTGCAGGGGTTTTAGGGTGTTTTAGGCAGTGCAGGAAAATAGGGGTGATAGTTGTGGGAAGCAGAAACATTGTTTGCAGTGAATATTTAGTTACAATTCTGGTATAATATGATTTTGTGCACTTAGGTAGTTTGCATTTTGGATGAAGACCAATGTCTCAGAACTAAAGTCTTATATTTACACATCTAGGTGTGAACAATAGAGGAGAGACTGTATTTCTCTTAATCAGGGACTAATAAAAGAATAGCTGGATACAAGGGTGAATAAGTAACAAGGGTGAGTCAAGTAATAAAAACACAGGGAATGGAGATTGGAACCTTGACATAAGCAGTAAATATGAGGCCTGGACACTTAGATGATAGGAAAGTAGTGAGAAGTTTCAGTATAATGCTAAATGCTAATATACCAAAGCTAAACACGATTTTCAGCCAAAGCCAGAAGTATAAATCCTTCCTTTATATTTTTAATTCCTTTCTAATCCATTTCTGTAGGCAGGTCTGCTTCAAATCCTCATCCAAAAAATTTTAAGTGTATTTAGCCTTTGTGCATTCACATGACCATATTTTTGGTCTGCATCAGATCCACATTTTTTGAGGACCCATTCATTTGGGGGGATCATCAATGGGGGCAAAAAAAAATGTGGACAACACCATGTGCTGCCTGCATCTGAATATTTTCTCCATGGCCCCACCAAAAATATAGAATCTGTCCTATTCTTTTCTGTTTTGCAGGGGGAATTCTCCATTGGCAATACAGGGTGGGCAATATATATTTATGTACGCAATATGAGGAGGGAGGTCAAAAGAGGATCATATATTGGAACTACTGGTGAAAACGCAGGAGCACTATACACTGGAACTATTAACTATATCTACAGACACTTCAGGAGGCATTATCTTGATGCTCTCCAAAGGAGAAACAATATACAATATTGTAATTTGATACCCTTTAATGGCTAACTAAAATACATGATTTTATAAAGTGGCAAGCTTTCGAGACTCTGAGGTCCCTTCTTCAAGGCCAGGAATGAAAAAATCTCTGAAGAAACATGGATATAAGCCGGAAAGAACAGAGAGGTGGAGTAATAAATTGCAAAACAACAACAGATGACTGGTCTTGGAGAAAGAGTCCTTAACCCTTACAGTCCCAGCGCCGTACATGTACGGCGCTGGGGCCATACGGACACATGGCGCCCGCTCTCACGTGCGGCGGGCGTCATGGCCGGCAAGTCTCTGCTGTTTCTAACAGCAGAGACTTGCGGGTACTTACCGCCATCGGCGGTGTCTTCATAGGCCTTTAGATGCATCTAGCTGCGTCTAAACCCGGAAGCGTACGCTTCCGGTGGGAAACAGGCACCCCGTGTGGCCAATCGGGGTGTCTATACACGATGTGAAAGCTGTAAACCTCGCTGATGAGGTTTAAAGCTTTCAAAGTGCAATTCTTATTCTGGCCACTAGATGGCAGGCCAGGATAAGAAATGAGCAAATTCGGTCATTAATTCAAAATAAAAAAAACCCTCATTGCTCATAAAGAAAAAAATAAAAAACACAATCTATTTGCTCATATTTGAGCTTTAAAATAATCACAAAAAATGTAAAAAAATATATAAAAAATATATAAAAGTTTAAATCACCCCCTTTACGTATAATTAAAAAATAAATACCTAAATAACAATAAATATAGACATCATGGGTATCACTGTGACAGAAAACGCCCTTACTTTTAAAATATAAAAAAAAATTCCAATACGGAGAATTGTGTGCCGGAAAAAAGCGTCCAAATGGCGATTCGCTGTTTTTTGTCGCTTTTTTTTTCTAAAAAAAATTAAATAAAAAGTGATCAAAAAGTCATACACACCCCAGAATGGTATCAATAAAAACTTCAGATCGCCCCGCAAAAAATGAGCCCCCATACAGCTCCGTACACATAAATACCAAAAAGTTATAGGGTCAAGATTTGACAAAAAAAAGGCCAACTTTATAATTATTTTATCACTATCAAAATGCAGGAAAAACTATACATATTAGGTATCGCCGGATTCGTACTGATCAGTAGAATGAAACTAACTAGTCAGTTTTAATGATCATCGAACGCTTTAAATAAAAAACCCGTAGAACTGTAGCGGAATAGCGTTTTTTTTTGCAATTTCATCCGATTTGGATTTTTTTTCCCGCTTCCCACTACACCATATGCAAAAAACAAGCCCTCATACAGCTATGTGAACAGAAAAATAAAACAGTTATGGCTGTTTGAAGGCAGGGAGCGCAAAACGAAAACGCAAAGCTGAAAAAACCTCCGGGACTGAAAGGGTTAAAAGGGTTCTCCGAGTTATATATATTGATGCCCTATCCTCAGGATAGGTCATCAATATCAGATCGGCAGGGGTCCGACACCTGGCACCCCCGCCGATCAGCTGTTTGAAGAGGAGGTCCGCGCCGTATCAGCGCTGCCTCCTCTTCACTCTTCACTGTTTACATGCTGGCCGACACGGGGGTAGTGGTGAGTAGGTGTAATTACACCTCACCGCCCCATTCATTTCTATGGGAATAATTTCTTCCATAGACTTGTATGGGAGCAATTCTTCCCATTGAAATGAATGGGGCGGTTAGGTGTAATTACACCTACTCACCACTACCCCCGTGTCGGCCACCATGTAAACAGTGAAGAGGAGGCAGCGCTGATATGGCGCGAGCCTCCTCTTCAAACAGATGATCAGCGGGGGTGCCAGGTGTCGGACCCCCACCGATCTGATGTTGATGACCTATCCTCAGGATAGGTCATCAATATATATAATATATATATAACCCCTTTAATTAGTTCACAGACAAGCTGTGTGAAAGTTTGTTAGTCTCTGAGTTTAGAGTGGATACGACCCCTCTTTCTCCTTAGATGTTGTAGCAGGCCATAAAACCTTGAGACAAATTCAGTCCTGTGTTGAGTGTGTCTAAGACAGTCATAAATTTGTATTCCCAAACTTATCTATCTCTTGGGCACATTAAATGCAGTTATTTTCTGCATTAAACCCATAATTAAAGGTTGTTAAAATTAAACCCTGAATCGGGAGTATTCAAGCATTTTTTCTAAAGGTCCACAGACCTGGGTCTGCCGATGGGTGAAGGTCCGAACCGCCAAAATGCTAAAAAAAAATGTAAGGGGGCAAAACCAGTGGCATGTAGTGCTCTGTGGAAAGTTTTTTTTCTAAAAATAAGCTCTGCCTCAGGGACTGAAGACAATAAACATGTTTTGAGTTATGTTTTCCAAAAGCAACATGAATGGGCTTATATAACTTACTTAACTTATAATCAGGCCTCATCCACAAGACAGGGAAATATAGGGACTGAAATATATCAGCACCCGACCACCTTTTGTCAGTATCACACCTAATAGGATTAGATACAAAGCTCAGCAGACAGTATCACACAGAACAGAATTAGATACGCAGCTTAGCAAACAGTATCACACATGATGGGATTAGATACACAGCTCAGCAGACAATATCACACAGGATAGGATTAGATACACAGCTGAGCAGACAGTAGAACACACAATATGATTAGAAACACAGCTAAGCAGGCAGTATAATAGATAATAGGATTAGTTACCCAGCTTAGCAGACCGTATCACAATAGGATTAGATACACAACTTAGCAGACAGTATAACACACAATAGGCTGAGACACAACTCTGCAGATTGTATCACACCTGATAGGAATAGATACACAACTCTGCAAACTGTATCACATATGATAGGATTAGATACACAATTCTGAAAACAGTATCACACATGCTATGATTAGATACAAAAATCTGCAGGCAGTATCACACATAATAGGATTAGATACGCATCTTAGCAGACGCTGTCACCCAGAATAGGATTAGATACACAGCTCTGCAGACAGTATTACATATGATAGGATTAGATACCCACCTTAGCACAGTATCACACATAATAGGATTAGATACACAGCTAAGCAGGCAGTATCATACATAATAGGATTAGATACCCATCTTAGCAGACAGTATCACACATGATAGGATTAGATACACAACTCAGCAGATAGTATCACACAGGATAGGATTACATACCCAGCTGAGCAGACAGTACCACACATCATAGGATTAGATACGCATCTTAGCAGACACTGTCACCCAGAATAGGATTAGATTCACAGCTCTGCAGACAGTATCACACATGATAGGATTAGATTAGCAGACACTGTCACCCAGAATAGGATTAGATACACAGCTCAGCAGATAATCAAAAGGTATTTTAAATTTCATGCAAAAATTGTGGTATATACTGACACCCAATGTGTCTGAATTGTATTATGTACATTTGTAACATGTAATGGGACTGTTAAAAGTATATAATAATCTCTGCATAATACTATGGTTGGTGTGTGTTATTTTGCATATAACAAATATAATACTAGACTAGCACTGTATACTGACACCAAGTGTATCTATATCATTGTGGTGAACAATGGCATACGTCAAAATATATGATAATCATTGCACAGTAAAAAAAAAAAAAAAAAAAAAGCATTTCCGAGGGATTTGTTTAATGTATACAATATATTTTTTCTATATGCTAAATGTAAGACAAAGACCTGAAGTGAATACCTTAAGTTCAGGTAATAGCTAGTAACACAATGCGCCACCTGCTGTCTGATCGTTGTATAGCTAGTAACACCATGCGCCAGCTGGTGTCTGAAAGTTGTATTGCAATCTATCAAATTTAGAAATAACGTCTTTTCGTGACCCTCATCTCAGGACATGTTGAGATAAGTGATCAGTTAAGTGTGGACACATCTGTACATGTTAGGTATTGCCACGTCCGTAACAACCTGCTCTACGAAAATATCACATGAGCTAACCCTTCAGGTGAACACAGTTATAAAAAAAAAAAAAAAAAACTGTGTCAAAATAGTACCAATCTAACTGTCACCTCATCCCGCAAAACAACCTGAGACAATCACCAAAAATTTTTAAAAAAAATACAGTTCTCAGACAATGGAGACACTAAAACATGATTTTTTTTTCAAAAATGATATTATTGTGTAAAACTTCAATAAATAATAAGTATATCTGTTAGGTATCGCCGCATCCGTAACAACCTGCTCTACAAAAATCTCACATGACCTAACCCCTCAGGTGAACGCAGTAAAAATTAATAGATAAAAACTGTGCCAAAATTACCAATTTTTAGGTCACCTTGCCCCAAAAAGTGTAATAATGAATGATTAAAAAATCATATTTACCCAAAAATTGTACCAATAAAAATGTCAACTCTTCCTGCAAAAAATGAGCCCCTACACACGACGATCAGCAGAAAAATAAATAAAGATATGGCATCCAGAAAATGGAGACACAAAAAACTAAACAAGCAAACAAAGAAAGTGGACATATTTGATATCATTGCGTCCGTAACAATCTGCTCTATAAAAATAGCACATGATCTAACCTGTCAGATGAACACTATACAAAAAAAAAACTGTGCTAGAACAGCCATTTTTGGTTACCTTGCCGAACAAAAAGCGTAATATAAAGCGATCAAAAATCATATGTACCCCAAAATAGTATCAATAACACTGTCACCTTATCCCTTCGTTTCCAAAATATGGGCACTTTTTGGTTGTTTCTACTGTAGGGGTGCATCAGGGAGGCATCAAATGGGACATGGTGTCTAAAAACCAGTCCAGAAAAATTTGCCCTCCAAAAACCATCTGGTTCATCTTTTCTTCTGTGCCCTGCTGTGTCCCCATACAGTAGTTTACGACCACATATGGGGTGTTTCTGTAAATCGCAGAATCAGGATAATAGTTTTTGAGTTTTGTTTGGCTATTAACCCTTGATGTGTTACAGGAAACAATGAATTAAAATGGAAAATCTACCAAAAAAAGTGAAATTTAGAAATGTCATCTCCATTTTCCTTTAAATCTTGTGGAATACATAAAGGGTAAACAAAGTTTGTAAAATCAGTTTTGAAAACCTTGAGGGGTGTAGTTTCTAAAATGGGGTCATTTATGGTGGTTTCTATTATGTAAGCCCCACAAAGTGACTTCAGAACTGAACTAGAGATGAGCGAATCATTCAAAAAATTATTCGCCAAACTTTTCCTAAGATTCGTATATTCGACTAATAGATTCGTTGTATTTGCGTACAAAATATACGTTATATGCTATTAGCGAACATTTGCGCACTAATAACGAGCGTTCATTTAAAAAATGTACGCAACTTCTTAGAAGACGTACAAATAGCGTACGAATCCTCAGCGTACTATTGTCTACGCGATTACGTAATATGCAGGCACACACGACAAGAGGCCGCGGCCTGCACTCCTCAGAGGCAGAGCAAATATTCGAAAATAGCATCCAGGCGATCCTCATCATTTAGCTCTGAAGAGCTGAAATTCCTGATCCAGCTGATGGACAGAGAGGATTACAATAGCACACATCCAAACCAGCATAAGAAGGAGGTGATCCAGCAGGTGATCCAAGGCCTGTGCCATCATTTCCACACCGTGCGGACCCCGGGCCAGATCCAGCGTAAATGGTCCGATCTGAAATTCAAATGCCCAGAGCAGCTTAATGAGATCCGCGCACAGTTATGGCAGGGTGAGTAACAAAATATTTGATAAGTAAAAACATGTAAAAAAATTAGTGTACTGTATTGTATATATACCAGCAGTCACTGTGAATAATGAAAAAAGTATAGAAGGACAACGTGGTCGTGCATAATGCGCTGCAGTAATTTTGTTTCATGCTAGGCAACGCCTCTAACTCTCGACCCAAACAACTTAAGTGAAGGTATTCTAGTCATTACTGTTAATGGTGCTGGCCGTTCTCCCGTTTGTGTCAGGCAAATGCACTAGTTCGAAAGAAAATACCCTTATATGCCCCTTCATAGTTAGCTCTTCCTCCTCCTACACACAGACTCATGCTGCAGCTACTGTCAGTGGGCGATATCCAATGTATTCCTACCGCACCGTGTTAACGATATAAAGAAAGTTATTGCGACGATAACGTTATCTATTGCCATAAATACCTTTTTAGAAGAAAAAAATATGATATGGCCCCCCTCTCACACCCATAATATCTTAATAGTAGTATGTGTTAGTATTAAAAAGAGTATTGTATTTTCACTCCAGCTGCCTCTCAGCAGAGGTTATCGTGCTGTGGCCGGATTCACGGCCCGCCCCCATTACAGTGAATTTGGGCCGGAGCGCGGTTCCGGCTCCACATGTGTACCTGCGGCAGCACGTATCCGGAGGGACCCTTCACCCACTGGATCTGGGCTGCCGCTAGTGTAGAAGTAGCCTTAGGCCATTATTTCATGATTTTTGACAGCTGCTGCACCACAGAGGAGCCGCTCTCACCGTCCTCCACCCCAGCGAGAGAGGACCCCACCTGCCCCTCCAACACCACCAGCCCAGCTACCAGAGGTAGAAGGTAGGTTAAAAAAAAAGTGTAATGGGTGGACCTTCTGTCTTCAAAATATGAGCTAAATGTATGTTTTATCTTTGGTAGCTCCAACCGACAGGGAGCAGTTTTCCTCTGGACCATGGGAAGACCACGCTGTATGGGTGTCCAGTAAGTACTACAAAAGGCTCAGTCAGTACAGAATACATGTCACAGAATAAGTCGCTCCAGTACATTAAAGTTTAGATTTTTTTTGTGAGACAACCACTGTAACTCGATCATACAAATTAAGTACATAACTGTTTCCACCCCTACAGACATCCCCACTGACTTAAAAGTTAAGGCTGGATTACGGCGCCTTGGCTCCAGGCTCCACGCTGCCTCCCGGCTCATTCGTGGCCTGCAGCTGGAGCTGCAAGAGCTGCAGGACATGATGGCCCGACGTCGGCAAAGGCCGGCGTAATCTTATTTTTTTGTTCCTTTCTTTTGTTTATTATATTATTTATTTGTTAAAACATTTTTATTTATTACTAAAATATTCTTGAAAACCTGTGTTTTGAGTGTTTTGTTAAACCTTTAACACCTTCCTGATCCTGACATAGTGTGAAGAAGACAGAGTTTTTTTCCCACGGCCATTTTCCCATATTAATGAACACAGCGGTGTCTGCCGGCCATAGTATTACTACATTACACACACTCCTGTTCCCTGATTACAATTGACAGACAGAAAAATAAAAAAGGCTTGGCTTGTTTGAGCAACAAGCCTGTACATTCTACCTTAACATAGGCAGCGAAAATTATATATGAGCTTTTCATGGCTGCCCCGGCCAGTAGTAGTAGGGGACGGGGTATATCAGCATAGAGTGATAGGTAAAATAAATACAACAGACTGCGGTGGTGTATAACAATGTCCGCTAATATAACTTGTACGGGAGGCAGAGGCAGTGTAAAAAAATATATATATTGTTTTTAAATATATATAACATATATATATATATATATATATATATATATATATATTTTTTTTTTTTTTTTTTTTTTTTTTGAGGAGGGGACTAAAGGCTGAGGCTCTAAAACAAACTTAACAATACTAAATAGAACTATTAGTAACATTAACTAACAACAGCTACTCTCCTACTAAGCGTAGAAAACGGAGGCGGAGGTAGACAACCGTGTTTGGTTTTGAAATAGGGTTTTGGAGACTTCGGGTTCGCACAGCCCATGACATGACACAAGACATTTGGCTGTAAAATTATGGCCCAGCTGACAGCAACAGTGGGAAGACACTCAAACTATTCTGCCCTACAAGGCCTGATCTAATCACCACCAGCATCAGCAAGAGGAGTATGAAATTCGGATGTAATCCAGCCTTTATTCATTTTTATAAAGGTATTTTTTTGAACACTGCCCGGTGACAGATTTGTCCTTTTGGGTGTCACCACCCCCCCAGCAGCACTAAAAACCCTCTCTGACATGACACTTGAGGCTGCGCAGGAAAGAAGCCCTAGTGCATAGTGGGACAGTTCCGGCCACTGTTGGCCTCAGGGAGGCTGTCCTCTATAACCGCAGGAATATAAGGTGGGCTTCAGTGGCTTCTTACTTTTTTTAGATATTGCAGAAGGGACACCACTAGGAGGGAACACTGAAGCCCGAGAGGTGGCAGAAAATGACGGGGTTTGCTTGAGTGGAATGGTGGAGCAGGACGAGTCTGACCCCTAGCTACATATGGATACTGTATCAGCAGATGACAGCAGATCATCTGGCTGAGACTGAGATGAGCGTGCCATCCACTTCACTACCTCATCTACTTTCTCCTTCACTACAATTTTGCGCCTCGGTGGGTTAGCCTGGTGGAACAACGGCCAAGTATTGCGAATACTACTAGTAGATGCTCCGGCTACAGATCCTTTGGCACTGCTGCCTTGTGTCACTTTCTCCTTTTTTTTAAAGCTCAAAGTCTGGCTGGAACTGAACCCCTTTTGCTTATCCATTCCAGGAATTTTTCAATTCACTCTGTGGCCCTGCTGCTGGTCTTTGTCCCTGTATCTCACTGTCTCTCCCTGTCTCTCCCTATCTCTCCCTGTCTCTCTCTCTCCCTGCTTGATTAAATACTAGCCCTGAACTGGCCCTGCAATTGCCCTGCAGTATCCCTAATATGTGTAATATGGATTCCCAGAGCTATTATATCAAATGTTCACAAAACAGGTCTTAGAACTTCACACACAGTGCTTCTGCTTGTCTCAGCAGTCGCAGCAGAAATGATGCGTCATTGGCTTACCGAGCCTGAGCCAATCAGAGCAAGCCCTGCCCACTAGGTCAGGTGACCGCTTTCTTCACGGGCTTTTGCGCACGATAAACGAACTAACAGTAAAAGTTTGCTAATGAATTGAATTCGTACGCAACAGCGTATACAGTAACTTATACGTAGCAATAGCGTATAATTTATAGGGCAAACTACGTTGCGAATGCATACAAAGCCGAAGCGAATCACCTAATATTCGGATTCGCTTCGCAGCTAAAAATTCTTAAGATTCGATACGAATCAACGAATCGATTCGCTCATCTCTAAACTGAACTGGTCCTTAAAAAAATAGCTTTGGAAAATTTCATAAACATTTTAAGAATTGCTTCTAAAATTCTAAGCCTTCTAACGTCCTAAAAAAATAAAATTACATCTTCAAAATGATGGCAACATAAAGTAGACATATGGGAAATGTAAAGTAATAACTATTTTGTGAGGAATCACTATCTGCCTTAAAAGCAGAGAAATTCAAATTTGAAAATTACAAATTTTTCCAAATTTTCTGTAAATTTTGGATTTTTTTTATAAATAAAGGTGATTTATATTGACTCAAATTTACCACTGTCATTAAGTACAATATGTCACGAGAAAAAGATCTCAAAGTGTCTTGGATAAGTAAAAGCTATTACCACATAAAGTGACACAGATTTACAGAATTTGGCCTGGTCCTTAAAGTGAAAAATGGCTATGTCATGAAGGGGTTAAAGGTCTGTTAAGCTCACACATTAGCAGTTTTAACATATTTAATAAAAGTTACTTTTTATTTTGCAACTAAATATCTGGGTCAAGTTTTTTTTTAATCAGATCTTATTTATTGATTTTCATTCGTTTTTAACAAACCGACAACACATACACATTACGCCATTGCATATTATGCATCAAGTACAAAATTAGGAATGTACATTAGATATCTGGGTCAAGTTGGATAATGGTCCTACTGATGGTCAAGGATTTAAATTGTGTGAAATGTACCCTTACCCAGATAGGGTCCTTTATGTGAGTACTCCTACAAACACACTGTACACATTCAAATTTACAATGGTATATTGATACAATACAATGTGTTGAATGAAACTGATATACTAATGCAGTACAATGTGCTACCTAAAAATGCAGTTACATAATACATAATACAATGCTTTAAAAAAACACTGTATATTGTATGACATATAGACATAATACAGTGCATTGAATGAAACTGTTTTATTATTGCAATACAATGCATTAACTAAAATTGCACGGTTTAATGATGAAATACAGTGCACTAACAAACCTTCACAGTATATTGAGGTATATCAATCGCCAAAAAATCACATTTGTTTGGCTCCAGAATTTTTGTGAAATTTGTTTAGAATTGATTCACTCAACTCTATGTGGAAAAGTCCTTTTTTTCCAAAAATGCTCTGTAAAATCATATGGGTGCACGATCTGCATTAACAGCAACACCTGAGGGGTTAAAGTGCTAAAGGTGAGATTTTCACTCTTTTTCTGAAGAAAAAAAATTTGCCAATCAGACAGCAAAAAATGCTTTCTGATTGATATGGGAGAAGTTAACATGAATGGTTAATGTCATTGCTTTCCCTGGGATAAACTAAACCCTTACAGGAACAGGAAGAAGATTTGCAAACCTTCACCTCCCTCTGCACACTGCCTGCTCTTCACCCTTAAGTTCCCTTTTGCCTCTTCCGCTCAGGCTGAATTGAGAACTGCAAGTGCAGTTTATGCAACTCTCGCTTCAACCTGCTCTAATTCAGGGTAGTATAATGAATAGACATGCATGAATTGGCTTTAAAACAAGTACAGAAATTGCCCTCAGAAGTGCCCACCTGCCTGAATGTACCTAGCTTGGACTAATCAGTGTGTGTGTGTGTGTGTGTGTGTGTGTGTGTAAGGGGGGAGGGGAGTTAACTGGCAAATTTACTGAAAAAAATACATTTGTGGTGTAAATTACCTATTTCAGTTGATGGATGAACCAATCTGGATGGACCAATTCTGTTAAGATTCTTATTAAAATAAATACTATGAACTGTAAGCTAAAGCAAAGAAAAGCCATCTTAGAACTGAAAACACTTCAACTGGGAAAAGAGGCGAGGTTCAGCAGTACCTGGACCATAGATATATATTTTTGGCCTCCTAATTACAACATCTAAATAGGTATAATACTTCCCTCCTGCATTAAACAAATTTGTAAATATGTTTATGGATAATTACATTAGAAAAGAGGGTTCTTATTAAAGGGAATACTTGACAAACATTTTAGGCATTATGAGCTAAATAGCTTGATGAATTGGGCTCGGAACCTGCTCATCTTACTAGAGACAGGACTTTTTTTGCACCAGGACTACAGGACTACAGTAAATACTGTATGATATAACTCAATCAATAAAATCCAAACGTGTTTCTTGCATTATCATAACTTTTAATATGTTACTACATGGATATAGTCTATAGGTGAAGCTACCACTGTCTGTTCTGTGACCTTTTGCGATCTATATCTTCTTCCTCTACTGATCTATTGGTTCACATCACAGTTATGTCATACGTTTAACGTATACACAAAAAAGTACATTAATGGATGCCTCAAACAGATGCCATACAGTGGCATCCGTCATCGTAGAGTTCCATCGTAAAAAAACCTATACGTTAACAGATGCCTCAGACAGATGACATACAGTGGCATCCATCACCATAGAGTTTCACTGTAAAAAAAAATGTATACGTTAACGGTTGCCTCAAACAGATGCCGTACAGTGGCATCCGTCACCGTAGAGTTCCATCATAAAAAAACCTATACGTTAACAGATGCCTCAGACAGATGACATACAGTGGCATCTGTCACCATAGAGTTCCATTGCAAATAAAAGTATATGTTAATGTATATGTATTTTTTACCGGACTCTGCAGGATAGAAAAGCGTGGTGTGCTACGGTTTTGTATTCTTTCTCCCCAACATATTCATTAAACAGATGTCAAAAACATGATGTGAACCCACCTTAACAAGTGCAAGTTGCGGCTGGCCAGCACCGCACTTTATGCAACATACTCATACCAAGCATCTGGTGAGCAATGGACTGATCCACATCCTCAGATACCACTATCTGTTTGAATCACAGATCACAGTGCGCTGGATCAATCCCATATTATTACCCCTTCATATCATCTACTGTCAAAAATTAATATAAACTTTGTGGAGACCAACATTGGAGATAACTTATCTATATACCAACATTGTTTGAACTACCAGCACTGTGTTTATTAGGTCTATGGATGATGCTATGGATAACATGACGCTATCCAATATTGTATGGGCAACTAACTGCTATTCAAACCATATAGCACACAGAGACTTCATCATACCTTTAGAACTCTATCGATTTTTCCTGTTATTTTATGGGCATATAAACATTGTTTTATAATTGTCTTATATTATAAAGGGACTCTATTAAACATTTGTTTTGGTCAAATCTATTTCTCCTCTGGATACGTTTATGCTTTGAAAGCCTATATTTTTCTTATTGCATTTTTATCTTTAGCTGCATAGGTAGAGAGAGCAGCATTAATGCACTCAACATTAGCACACATTTTTTAACTGTTAGTAGAGCCATCTATATTGTATATATTTGTATATATTTTTAAAAAATAATCCATTCATACATTTGTACCCCTCAGCATACTATACTAAAGCTAAAATGGAATTTGTGACAGATTGTCTTCTCTTTACAAAAGGTAAAGGTAAGAAAAACTCCCCTTCTTCGAGGTCTGACAAATTTACATCTAGAATAAAGTTTCAAATGTAAACAATTAGGTATATTGCCTTAAAAATTTATATTTCATCTTCCTGCGGCCAGAAGTTTCCCTGAAATAATTTCCATGTTAAAGTTTTAAAACCAAATCCATGGGGAATGTTGGTATAATATTGTACAAGGACCTTTCTAAGTAATTGCATTTTTTTTAAACTCTTCAGACGCCTTTGTCCTCTAAGTCAAAATTCAAATATCAATCAATTTGAGCTCAATTTTAAGGAATAACATAAAAAAGAATGGTAGCCAGTCCAATTGCAAATCGCTTGATGAATCTTCTTTGAAGAGCTGCCAATAATGCTAATCATCAAATGGTTGAATCCATGCTCTGTAAGGATGCATTTGTAAAGAGTGGCTATCTCTGTGACTTTGACAAAGGAACTGCTGACTTGCATCACTGTTTGTCTTGTGATGTGAAAGAGCAAATCGATTTATGGAGCTTTTGCTTGCAGATGTAAGATATGATTTGTATGCAGAAAGACCTCACTTCTGTGTCATTTGTTTATCTGCTTCCCTCCCGGTCTGGGTATATATAATTAATGCATGCAAAACATCAACAGATGTGAGTTAAGGGAATTGCTCTTTTATCACATTGGGATTAATATTTATATTTAATTGTACAGTGTAGAAGAAAAGAGTTTCTATTAAGTTCTCTTAATCATTTACAAACAAGTCTGGGAAGTTGCAGTTAAAATTACATAGCTGAATATTAAAGAGCAAACACCCGTCACAATTTATATGAACATGAATGGTACTAGGCAATATTCCAAATTTACATAGTGAGAGAAAGAAAACAACTCAATCTACATAGATTTTTACTCTACATTTCACTTCCATCTTGCCATAGGATGAACTAGATACTTCACATTATTTGTATGTATGAAGATTCCCTCTCAAGGGTCCACTACACAGATCACTACTCTACATTTGTTCTTTGGTTAGCATTCTCATCTAGATTTAAATCCAACCTAAGGGACCATTTATTTCATCAAAGCACCTTGAGTTCTTTCCTCACTAAAAATAGATCCTTGTGGTATAAGGAGGCTGTATCTATATCTATCTATCTAATACCTGTTTGCGGTGTATATGTTTTGTAACTCAAGAACATCTTAAATATATCAGTGACTAGGATGTAGAACAGGCTGCACTTCCTGTTTTCTGAACCCCATTTTTCAAATTTACTTTGTAGACTGGGACAGAGTTAGCAGAGTCATTCCATTGTTATTAGATGGCAGAGGATTTGATGATAGATGTCCGCTCTTTTGTTCTAGACAGGTGAGGATATACAAATAGGGATATGGGTCTGTTTGCATCTCCCTGACAACTAGGGCAACTGCATATACACCATTTCACCTTAATTGGGGCCCTATTAGATTGCATGTTTTTCAATGCAATTATCGGGAACAAGCATTCGTAGGAGCACTTTTTCCCAATAATTGGCCCATATAATTGAGCAGAGGATCAGATGATGAACTGTTTTTCAGTTGATGGGTATCTTTTCTCAGGATGAAAGATGCCAGATTATTGGCATAACATGTCCCTGTGTGATGTCTTGCTGATAATCAACAGATCTGAATAATGGAGGAACACCTTCTATAGCAATCATTTCTTCCACATTCAGTTTACATCAGCCTGGGTGATCAGACTGGTGCAAACAAGCACCTCTAAATGTGTTATCATCCATGCTGTTCACACTACCTGAACATCAGCCACTGTAACAGGTCCTTAACTCTGGAAACACCTGACCCTTATGACAATAAAATCCTCAGCTGCTGTCATAAAGCACACATACCGAGCTGCACAAACTATAGAAACAACTGGAGGCTTGGTCAGAAAAGTGGCAGATGAGGTTTAACACTGACAAATGTAAGGTTATGCATATGGGAAGGAATAATGCAAGTCACCAGTACATACTAAATGGTAAAGCATTGGGTAACTCTGACATGGAAAAGGACCTAGGAATTTTAGTGAACAGCAAACAAAGCTGTAGAAGCCAGTGCCAGACATCTGCTGCCAAGGCCAATAAGATAATGGGTTGCATCAAAAGGGGCATAGATGCCCGTGATGAGAACATAGTCCTGCCACTTTACAAATCACAAGTCACACCACACATGGAGTACTGTGTACAGTTCTGGGCTCCTGTGAACAAGGAAGACATAGCAGAGCTGGAGAGGGTTCAGAGGAGGGCAACTAAAGTAATAACTGGAATGGGTGGACTACAGTACCCAGGAAGATTATCAAAATTAGGGTTATTCACTTTAGAAAAAAGACGACTGAGGGGAGATCTAATAACTATGTATAAATATATCAAGGGTCAGTACAGAGATCTCTCCCATCATCTATTTATCCCGAGGACTGTGACAAGGGGACATCCTCTGCGTCTGGAGGAAAGAAGGTTTGTACATAAACATAGAAGAGGATTCTTTACGGTAAGAGCAGTGAGACTGTGGAACTCTCTGCCTGAGGAGGTGGTGATGGTAAGTTCACTAAAAGAGTTCAAGAAGGGCCTGGATGTATATCTGGAGGGTAATAATATTACAGGTTATAGTTACTAGAGAGGGGTCGTTGATCCAGGGAGTTATTCTGATTGCCTGATTGGAGTCGGGAAGGAATTTTTCCCCCTAAAGAAAGGAAAATTGGCTTCTACCTCACAGGGTTTTTTTTGCCTTCCTCTGGATCAACTTGTAGGAAAACAGGCTGAACTGGATGGACAGATGTCTTTTTTCGGCCTTACAAACTATGTTACTATGTTACAAATAGGAAGTACGCCTGCAGTCCCTGCCAACAATATGGCCATACTGAGGGAAGGTATATAATAAAAGCTAAGTAAAGGAAAATTACTGGAATTTTTTTCTCCAAACATAAAAATAATTCTTCAAATAATAAAACTAGTATGTTCGGGTGCTCGGGTGCTCTGGCCGAACACTAGGTGGTGCTCGAGTGCTCTGCCTAGCACCCGAGTATAATGGAAGTCAATAGGAGAAGACCAGGCACCCCCTGCTCGGATGAGGGGAGGGTGTCTGGTCCATAGGGAAACGTCAGAAAATGGTTGAAACACCACAGTAATTAGAAGTTAGGGAACAGCATGTGGAGGATGTCTGGATGAATCTTGGACACCGACAAGTCGCTGCTATTAAAGATGATGGCCGACTATTACGCCACTTTTACGGAATGACAAAAATACCCCCAAAAAAAACCAAGATAACATCGATTTTACAGGAAATATTGTTAGGAAACATAGATTTACTTGTACGTTAAGCGCAAGTCCTGCCAGAAATTACACAGATGAGGCACTCCCATACAACAGGTATATCATATAAAGGAGGGCCTCATTCACATTGTGGTATAATTGTGGGACTCCGACACTCATAAAGCCTATGCACTAAGGGAAAGTGCTGCCAAAAATTACAAGGATCAGGCACTCCAATACACTCTATATTACACATTAAGTAGGGCATCAGACACACCCATGAAAAATTATCATTGATGGCCTGCTGCTGACACTCAAAAACAATAGGGGTGACATGCTGCTGCTGCTGCGCAGACCGTCCATAAAATTTAAGAGTGACACTCTGCTGCCGAGCTGACTGAAAAAAAAATTAAGGGACACATGTGACTGCCAAGCTGACCGCCCAAAAAATTTAGGGGACACATGCTGCTGCCACCGCACCGCTAAGAGTTGCTGACAACTGTTTCTTTTTTCGCTATCCGCCGCAGGAGGCCGGGGCCCCCCCAGCGACGTGTGCCTCGTCGGCCGTTCCACTCTAGCTTTCCGCTCCATCGCCAGGGGGTCGCCTTCTTCAAGAACCCCCGGAGAGGGAGCCAGGGAAATGGCTACCACACCCAATGAAGGCAGCAGGCGCTTAAATTACACACTCCCGACTCGGGGAGGTAGTGCCAAAAAATAACAATACAGGACTCTTTCGAGGCCCTGTAATTGAAATGAGTACACGTAAAATCCTTTAAAGAGGATCTATTGGAGGGCAAGTCTGGTGCCAGGAGCCGCTGTGAGAGGAGGTGTTTGTGTGGAGCTCCGGTGTGTCTTGTGTTTGGAGGACTTTGCTGAGGGATATTCCACCTTCCTAAGCACAGGGCCTGCCTGTTTGCAGGAAGGTGGTGGGTCCCTGGGCTATGAAGCCACTCAAGGCCCAGGATTCTGCTTCCTGGGGTAGGCCGGCGGGGAGTAGAGTAGGCGAATTACCGGCCTCGGCACCAGTGCTGGATCCGAGGGCTAGAAGACCTAGCAGGGGTCATAACGATATGGCCCCTGCAGCCCCAGGGGGTGAAGATCACCAGAGAAGCGGTGGAACCAAGGTAGGCCTTACCACCAGCAAGTCCGGAGGAGCGGACAGTAGCCCTCGCGGAGGAAAGAATGCTCCTGGAGGAGGGCCAGTCCCGGTAATCGGGTGGGGTAGAATGCGACCACAGGAGCCAGAAACCACCTTTGGCTCCCGTATTATGTATCACCTCCAGGAGTATGAAGAGGCAGGAAAGACCCTGAAGAGGCACAGGGAACAGCTAACGGTCGAAAGACTAACAGCTGATAGAGCCTCTAGGAAAAAGAGGCAGGAAATATCAAGGAAGGAGGATAAAGAAATTAAAGGAAGAAATAAAAAAACTGGAGGGTAGAGGACTAGAGATATACGAGAACAGTGGTCCCTTCAAAGAGAAATTAGCAAACAACGACAGGTTTGCGGAAATGCAGCAGGCAAAAGTACAGGAAAATAACGAGTCCTCTGAGGAAGAGGAAGAGGAAGAAGAAAAGACAGGAGCTAGTGCGGGGGTACA
The DNA here is from genome assembly GCA_900303285.1 of Rhinella marina. Classification (NCBI taxonomy): domain Eukaryota; kingdom Metazoa; phylum Chordata; class Amphibia; order Anura; family Bufonidae; genus Rhinella; species Rhinella marina. The sequence goes on along the minus strand of ONZH01012050.1, from coordinate 12,712 downwards.
GAGCTCCATGTCACAGATCCCAGCGGAGCAGGTCTGCTTGCCCCCCACTAGCTCCGATGAAGAGAAAGAAAAAGACAGTGACAGCAGTAGAGTTGGTGGTCGCCTAATGGCGCAAATACGACACCTGGAGTCGCCCAAAATCCACAAAGACGGCTTTTATTTCGGTAATGAGCTTCCAGAGGATGAACCGGCAAGGAAAAGAAAGAAAAACAAAAAGGTAAAAAAAACAAATGGAGTAGAGACTTGTGTATGTGACCCATCCATTGCCCTCTGGGCCGGCTGCAAAGTCAGTCATAGAAACATAGAAACATAGAAACATAGAAGATTGACGGCAGAAAAAGACCACCTGGTCCATCTAGCCTGCCCTTTTATTATCCTTTTGTTTTTATCTTAGGATAGATACATGTTTATCCCAGGCATGTTTAAATTCAGTTACTGTGGATTTATTAACCACCTCTGCTGGAAGTTTGTTCCAAGCTTCTACTACTCTTTCAGTGAAATAATATTTTCTAATGTTGTTCTTGATTTTTCCCCCAACTAACCTCAGATTGTGCCCCCTTGTTCTTGTGTTCTGTTTCTTATTAATAACACTTCCCTCCTGAACTTTATTCAGTCCTTTAACATATTTAAAGGTTTCAATCATGTCAGTCCAGGGGGCAACCCCTGCTATCCCCCTAGAACAGTTTCTGTTGTGGAACTGGAGCGTGGGAGCGGGGAGACTACTATGCTTGAACAAAGTAAAATGGCGCAGGACGCCGTCTCTGTTTGCAGTAGCAGAGATGTCGAGGAAGAGGGCGTGGCCGAAAGGCCTAACAAGAAGGAGCCAACGTCGGGAGGGAGAGGCGTGGCCGCGGCTCACGTGGCGACGGGGTTGCCGCCTCCCCCTCAGTTGCCCCTATTGCCCCCGGTAAAATTAATGTGCCCTATTCTGTCCCTGCTGGCCCCGCTAAGCCCGCTGCTCCTGTAGCCCCTCCCGCTCATACTTACTCTTCTGTGGTGAACAGAGGTGGCGGGGGAGTGGCTGGTGCGGCTGGGGGGCGTGCCTCTGGGCGCTCCTGGAGGCGCGCCCGTTAGCGGAGCCGGCAGTGGGGGCATGGCTACGGTGCATGCTGCGTCCAGGGCTGGCGCTGCTGGGAACAGTGGTTCTATAGCGCTCTAGCCCTGTAAAGACTGTCAAAGAACAGAAAAGAAGAGCGTGCCTAAGAAGATGAAGAAGGCACTGAATGGACAGCAAGGGTTAGGTGTTTCTGCCACATCTGCCTCTTCTGACTCAGGTGAGGAGGGGGGGGGCAGATGGAGGTAGAGGCACAGGTCTTAGTAAAAAAAACAAAAGCACAAACACAAATCAACCCTAATAAAGGTGCAAGATCTGGGGTCAAGGATGCTGCTGGAAAGTGGCAGAGACCACATCTGTCCCTGCTGTCCCCTCTGGACCAGCAGTACATGAGGGGGAGTTAAGCCTAGAATGTATGGGTACTGAGGAAGTAACACCCAGCTCTGTAGTGCCGGGGTGGTTGCTTTGGGTCCAGATGGGGGGTGAAAGTGGGGGGTCGCCCTGCCGCTGTAAAAGCGGTAGATGCGCCCCGTGTAACCCCCCCGTTGGGGTCCAGGGTGTAACCCCCCCATTGGGGTCCAGGGTGACCCCTGCTGAGGGTAGGGCCACTGAAAAAGTGCTCCCTGAAAAGTTAATTGGGAAAAAAATTATAAAAGAGATAGGTAGGGCCATTAGGGAGGCTGCTCTGCATCCTGATGGGGAGGTGAAAGTGGGGGGTCACTTGGCCGCTGTAGAAGCGGCTGATGGATCCCATGTAGCCTTCCCTGAGGGATCTGGGGCAACTCCTGGGGTCAGTAGGAGTATAGATTGGTGGGAGGGCGCCAGTCCGACTGCCTCTCTCTTGGCCTTGGTACCTGGCAGAAGTTATGCCAGCGTGACCTCGGCCGCAGGGAGAGGGGGCTGTCCCCGTTGGCTTCTTCGCCTCCAGAGTCTGGCAGCGGTGACTTGCAGTGGCGACTCTTGGAGGCCCTCAAAAAGGGGGAGAGCACCATTACCATAGAGGGAAAGCAGGTGGATCTGTCCTTTTGGATTGACAGGTAGCCTGAGAGCCTTCAGAGAGAAGATCAGGGGCGAAACCAACTGGTCTTCACCCACAACCGGCCCGAAGACCAGACGGAATGTAGTCTGTTTCAAGTGGCGTAGCGATGAAATCTGCCCTACTAGAAAGAGGGTGGTGGAGCTCCTACTTGGGATGGGTTTCAGGGCAACTGACATCTTTGCCCTGATACATCCATATGGTTCTAAGGAGTTTGACATCAGCTTTGTCCGGCCTGAGGGCTTAGAGCTCTTCTGGTCTGGTTATGAGCTGTGAAGGACCTGCCGGACTGGCGTGTTTTTTTCACGCAAGCGATAACCTGCCAGAGTGAGGTTAAGAGAGTGACCATGCTAACCAGTAACGAGTCACTCTCTCCTGTTGACATCATGACCTGGTTGGGCAGGTACGGAGAAGTCCATGATCTTCCAAGCAAGAATGTGGACTAGTATGGCATTTGGTCCAGCGCCTGGACATTTAATATCAAACTTAAATGTCTGGGGGGTACGGTTTCCCACATACCATCACCTGCCTTCATCGAGTATGACAGGATTTTGGTCTTTTACAGGGGGCAGCCTAAACTCTGTCACAAGTGCGGCAGCCCCACACACTTCAGCGCCATCTGCAATGTGCAGAAGTGCGTGTTGTGTGTGGGGTCAGGTCATCTTGCTGCATCTTGTGAGGAGATTAGATGCAACCTGTGCGGTGAGCTTGGACACCCGTTTAGTCGCTGTCCTCTCTCTGAAGTCAACGTGGCCTGAGCTCGCGCAGGGGGGAGCCGGGAGGTTCCTTCAGCTGAGGCGGGTGCTGGCGAAGACAGAGGAGCTAGGGGGTCAGTGAAGCGGAAGGAAGGCCCGTCCAGGCAGAGGCGGGGGGAAGGAGCCAGGTGGAAAGGGGGCAGGAGGATCCCCGTCCTGGGGTGATGTCTGCTCCCTCCCGAGTGGCTGCCTCCCGTGAATTGGAGACCCTAGGGGATGGCGAGCTAAACGAGATCAGAAGGATGGAGCGTTCCGAGGCGACTCTGTCCTCGCACTACGAAAGCGCAGCAGAGAGTAGTGGGGCAGAGTCCAACAACTAAAGACAGAAATGGCTGACCAAAAAAAAATCTCGCCGGACCAGAGTAGCCAGAGATGGCCAAGCCGGCTCATGAGATCTCCGCCTCCTCTTCTGCTGGGGAGGAGGTTGAAGGTGAGGGACTGGAGGCGAAGGAGGGAGGGTCTTCAGGAGGCCCTGCACCCTTCTCTGGTGAGGATGTAAGGTCCTCAGGGGAGGAGGCGGGTCCGGACTCTGGAACTGTGGAAGCCAGGAGTGGTGCGCAGGGGGAGGAGTTGGTGACAAATGAGATGGACACCACTGTCTCCGTCAAGAGAGGTTGCGCCGCTTTGGAGGACAGTCCCGGGTGGGGTTAAAAGGATGGGAAGGGATGGAAGAAGGCCGTTTAACTTAATCCCTCTTTATGGTGGTACCCACTCTGCTGACACGGGTGACCATTAATGTCGGCAGCATTACGTCGGATGTGGCTCGTTTTATGGCCTTTGATTTTTTTAGCCGAGTTGGGGCTGACATTTTGCTTTTGCAAGAGACCAGGCTGCCAGATTTGGCAGCCATACATGAAGCAAAGAAGGAGTGGAGGTCAGGGCCTTCATATTGGTCTCTTGTGGCTGAGCCATATAGCGGAGTGGCGGTCCTTGTCACCGCACCAGTAGAATGCCGACGAGTGATCGAGTTAGAAATGGGGAGGTGTGTGATCTTGGATGTGGCAAAGGCTTTTGATCGGGTTGACCACGAGTACCTCTGGTCGGTCCTTCTGAAGTATGGCCTGCTGGGGGGGTTTGTTGATCTTGTACGCAGGGGCTGAGAGTTTCCCGCTGGTGAACAGTTGGTCTGGCCGCCCTTTTGAGGTTGGGTCTGGTGTCTGCCAGGGTTGTCCTCTGAGCCCGCTTTTATACGTGTTCGCGATTGATCCCTTTCTTAAGAGGATCGATCGTGGACCGTTTGCGGGAGTCGGGATGGATCCGGCGGTGCCAGAAGCCACTCTGAGGGTGGTGGCATATGCCGACGATGTCACCGTTTTCGTGTCCTCGGGAGGGGAGGCGGAATACGTGATGTCTGAGGTTGACCGCTACTCGGAGGCTTTCGGGTCCATGATCAACCGGGAAAAGTGCGAAAGTCTCTGGCTGGGAGGGGGGGATCCATCTTTTGATCTCCTAGACACCCTCCCAGGGCCTCAGTCTTCATCCAAAGTCCTAGGCGTCTATTTTGGCCACGGGGATTATACCACCCAAAATTGGGACAGCAGGCTCAAGATCGCCGCTCAGAAGGTCGACCAGTGAAAGGGTTGGTCTTTGACTCTCAGGGAAAGGGTCAACCTGATCAAGACCTACCTTCTGCCTTTGCTTATCTATTTGGGCAGCATGTGTATCTTACCAGAATCTCTCTGGACCCAGGTCTATAGCCTGTTTTTCCAACTGTTATGGGGAAACAGGCTTAACCTAGTCACGAGAGATGTGACATACCGCACAAGGAGACTAGGGGGGTTGTGTATGGTCAACCCCGTGATGTTCCTAGTCAACACCTTTATTAAGATCAACCTGGAGAACCTCTGGCCAGAGGGGGCTCCCCTGTGGGTAGTCTCCTGCAAAGGGTGGTTCCGGCCTTTCTTCCAGGAATAGGAGATAGGAGGGCAAGTGAAGGACTTGCGTACGCCTCACGGATATCTTCCGGCTTATGTCACCCCGATTCTGAAGGTGATCCGCCGGTGGGGTTTGGAAGTGAGGGAAATCAGGACTCTATCAAGAAGGTCCCTTGACAAGGGGGTCTTGTTGTCCCACTTCCAAAAGCCCCTGGCCTTAAGGATTGCCCAAGCCAGGATCTAGACAAGGGGTTACAATTGTTAAATTCAGCAAGGATCCCCTTGAAGTATTGGGACTTGGCTTGGCACTGATTTCACGGGAAGCTGTATGTAAGGGACAACTTGAAGTACAGGAACTCCGAGGAAAGGGGTTGTCCCCGGGAGGAGTGCGGTGACATACTGGAAAGTATGGAGCGCTTCCTGCTTCAGTGTCCCTTTAATACAGAGGTATACAAATGGGTGGGCGCTTCCATTGGCTAGCCTAGGTTAGCCAACTTCTCCTATGCGGAGTGGGCCTATGGGGTGTTCAAAGACCTGGGTAGGAGGGACCCATGCACTGCTTTTTTAGTTAGCTTAGTGGTTAAGTTCTTCACATGGAATGCACGGTGTTTAGTCTCTACTCAGCAGAAAGTCCTCCTGGTGGATGAGGTATGTAGGAACATCTTGGGGGACCTGGTGAAGGTACGTTCTTTGGAGTACGAGAGGCTGGGCATGAGTAGGGCCTCTCTCCTCTGGAGAGGCTTTTCTTTTATTGTGCCCTAGGCCTAGTCGTATCTTTCCAGGTGGTGGGCTGAGGCTATCACCGTAGATATTTGTTTTGGAATTGGATATTGGTTTTTGAAAAAGGCGTGCAAAGGACTGAACTTGGGTCTTCGGGAAAGTTTTGTATAGTTGTGATTTATAGTTATGATGTTATGTTTGTTTGGCATAGGGCGAGTTGGGCTTAGATAGGTTGGGTGGGTTTTGGGAGGGGGGGTCTTTTTCTGTGTGTGTGGGGAGACCTGCATCCAGCCCTGGAGTATGTGGACATGGGAGGACATGGGGCGAGTGGCTGGATGTGGGTGGTGGAGGAAGGGCTGGCCTCGGACTATGCGGACATCATATAGACATGAGGCGGAGGTCAGCCCTGGGTGATGGGTGGCGGCATAGATAGAAGGATAGGGTAGGCTAGGTTAAGTTTAAGTAGTTTAAGTAGGTTAAGTAAGTTTAAATGTTTTTAAAAAAAATTCCTCTCTGTTATGTATGGCAGAGTTTGCCTTTTCTCTTTTAGTTAATTATTTGGTTTTGACGAGTTAAGTTTATTTTGGTTATGACGAGGTTCGTCTATTTTGTGTTCTATTACAGTGCCTTACAAAAGTATTCGGCCCCCTGGAACTTTTCAACCTTTTGCCACATTTCAGGATTCAAGCAAAAATATATAACATTTTAAATTTTTGGTGAAGAATCAACAACAAGTGGGTCACAATTGTGAAGTGGAGCGAAATTTATTGGATCATTTAAACTTTTTTTGTAATAATAAAACTGAAAAGTGGGGCGTGCAAAATTATTCGGCCCATTTACTTTCAGTTCTGAAAACTCACTCCAGAAGTTCATTGAGGATCTCTGAATGATCCAATGTTGTCCTAAATGACTGATGAAGATAAATAGAATCCACCTGTGTGTAATCAAGTCTCTGTATAAATGCACCTGCTCTGTGATAGTCTCAGGGTTCTGTTTAAAGCACAGAGAGCATCATGAAGACCAAGGAACACACCAGGCAGGTCAGTGATACTGTTGTGGGGAAGTTTAAAGCTGGATTTGGATACCAAAAGATTTCCCAAGCTTTAAACATCCCAAGGAGCACTGTGCAAGCGATCATATTGAAATGGAAAGAGTATCAGACCACTGCAAATCTACCAAGATCCGGCCGTCCCTCTAAACCAGGGCTGGCCAACCTGAGGCTCTCCAGCTGTTGTAAAACTCCCACCATGCCCTGCTGTAGGATGATAGCTGTAGGCAGACTGGGCATGCTGGGAGTTGTAGTTTTTCAACAGCTGGAGAGCCGCAGGTTGGCCAGCCCTGCTCTAAACTTTTATCTCAAACAAAGAGAAGACTGATCAGAGATGCAGCCAAGAGGCCCATGATCACTCTGGATGAACTTCAGAGATCTATAGCTGAGGTGGGAGAGTCTGTCCATAGGACAACAATCAGTCGTACACTTCACAAATCTGGCCTTTATGGAAGAGTGGCAAGAAGAAAGACATTTCTCAAAGATATCCATAAAAAGTCTTGTTTACAGTTTGCCACAAGCCACCTGGGAGATACACCAAACATGTGGAAGAAGGTGCTCTGGTCAGATGAAACCAAAATCGAACTTTTTGGAAACAATGCAAAACTATATGTTTGGCCTAAAAGCAACACAGCTCATCACCCTGAACACACCATCCCCACTGTCAAACATGGTGGTGGCAGCATCATGGTTTGGGCCTGCTTTTCATTAGCAGGGACAGGGAAGATGGTTAAAATTGATGGGAAGATGGATGGAGCCAAATACAGGACCATTCTGGATGAAAACCTGTTGGAGTCTGCAAAAGACCTGAGACTGGGATGGAGATTTATCTTCCAACAAGACAATGATCCCAAACATAAAGCTAAATCTACAATGAAACGGTTAAAAAATAAACGTATCCAGGTATTAGAATGGCCAAGTCAAAGTCCAGACCTGAATCCAATTGAGAATATGTGGAAAGAGATGAAAACTGCTGTTCACAAACGCTCTCCATCCAACCTCAAAGAGCTCGAGCTGTTTTGCAAGGAAGAATGGGCAAGAATTTCAGTTTCTAGATGTGCAAAACTGATAGAGACATACCCCAAGTGACTTGCAGCTGTAATTGCAGCAAAAGGTGGCGCAACAAAGTATTAATGCAAGGGGGACGAATAATTTTGCACGCCCCACTTTTCAGTTTTATTATTAAAAAAAAAAGTTTAAATGATCCAATAAATTTCATTCCACTTCACAATTGTGACCCACTTGTTGATGATTCTTCACCAAAAATTTAAAATGTTATACCTTTTTGTTTGAAGCCTAAAATGTGGCAAAAGGTTGAAAAATTCCAGGGGGCCGAATACTTTCGCAAGGCACTATATGTTTATGACGAGTAGTCTACTTTCTGCTCTATTAGGTTTAGGGGCTTTTTTCAGCCGGACCGGCTAGGTTAAGTTTCAGTTCAGTTTGTCTTTTAGTTTTTGTTTGTTAGGTTAGATTAGGTTAGAAAGTGTTTTGTATGAATGGCGGTGTGAATGAGGCTAGGCCAGTTGGGGTTTTATGTTTATGTTTTGTATTATGTGTATTAGCAAATTTTGTACTTTTATATAAAATAAAAAAGTTCCAGCTCCAATAGCGTATATTAAAGTTGCTGCACTTAAAAAGCTTGAAGTTTGATCTTGGGATCGAGTTGGCCGTCTGCAGCGAGGTGAGATACCACCTGTTAGAGCCCCTGCCTCTCAGCGCCTCCCCGATGCTCTTCGCTAAGTGTCCCGGGGGCCCGAAGCGTTAACTTTTAAAAAATTGTAGTGTTCAAAGCAGGCCGTGTCGTCTGAATACTGAATCTATGAATAATGGAATAGGACTCCATGCTGCTGCCACCACACTTTATCAAACTGTTCCAAATTTAGGGTTGACACGCTGCTGCCGAGCAGACCGTCCAAAAAGTTTAAGGGACACATGCTGCTGCCAACACACTTTATCAATCTGTCCAAATTTAAAGGTGATGCCAAGCTGACCACCCAAAGCTACTATAGGTGGCAGTGGAATTCCGGATGGAAGTAGGGCCCGCAATCCTCAGCGGGTAGCACCTGGGCCATCCCAGGGGACGACTCGCTCCCAGCCTCCACAACGTTCACCCAGTGTGCCGTCAGGGAAATGTAGCGTCCCTGGCCACAAGCGCTTTTCCATGTGTCAGTAACTGCGTTGGTCAGGGCCCGGGATATGTTTCTGGACACATTATGGTGTAAGGCAGGGACGGCACACCGGGAAAAACAGTGGCGGCTGGGGACTGCGTAACGAGGGACAGCTGCCGCCATCAGGCTGCGAAAGGCCTCGGTGTTCACCAGCCTAAACGGCAACATTTCCAGGGCCAGCAACTTGGAAAGTTGCGCGTTTAGAGCTATGGCCTGTGGGTGGGTGGCAGGGTATTTGCGCTTGCGTTCAAATGCCTGCATTTGAATGCTGTGCTTGGACATTGAAGTGGACATGCTGGCTGATGTTTCTTGTGAAGGTCCAGGTGCAGGGCAGGAGGCATCTTGGCCTGCGTCTTGGACAGCAGGTAAAAGAGGGGAAGAGAAGGCAGTGGTGTGACCTGCAGACACAGATCGTGGACCCAGGCGTTCAGCCCACCTTTTAGGGTGCTTTGCTGACATGTGGCGGATCATGCTTGTGGTGATCAAGTTGCTGGTGTTTACGACCCTGCTCATCTTGGTACGCCACAGGTTACAAATTACAATCCATTTATCGTCAGCACTTTCCTCAAAAAAACGCCAAACTGCAGAACACCTAACCCTTGGCAAGGGAGCTGGCCACAAGAGGCTGCTCCGGGGAACAGTTGTGGGCCTGGTTGGCGTGGCCTGCCTTCTCCCTTTTTTCACCCCACTGCCTCTTCCAGCCTGTTGCGCTGCTGCGGATCCCTCCCCCTAAGTACTGCTGTCCTCGCTCGGCTTGCCACCTTCACAGGTTGGGTCAGCTATTTTATCGTCCACCACCTCCTCTTCCACATCCTCACTCTGGTCCTCCTCCTGACATGGTGAACTAACAAGAACCTGACTTAGCTGCGTGTCATCCTCATCCACAACCTCTGGAGACACTAATTGCCCATGACTTATTGGCAACTGTGTCTCATCATCATCATCCACCTCGGGAGAAAATACTTGTCGTTCCCCACCGTCATCGTCTTCAGACTGTGTTTGCTCAATAGGTTGGGAATCAGGGCAAAATATCTCTTCATATCCCACTTCCAGCGGCCTTGGCGAGAGGCCCAAGCCAAGGGAAAGTGATGAAAAAACCTCCTCAGAATATCCCATGTGGGATCTCTTCTTTGCCCAGACTCTGCATGGTGGGAGAAAGGAGGATCAGGGTGAGGATGCGGTTGCCCAGACTCTTGGCTACTGAGACTGGACTTTGTGGAAGAGGGGGTGGTGCTGAACCGACTGGAAGCATTATTAGCTGAAATCCAACCGACTACCTGCACGCACTGGTGTGGCAACAAGAGCTGTGTCTTGCGCCACCCTGCAAACTGTGACATGAAGCGAGGAGTTTTGGATGACTTTGTTTCTTGGGCTCTGCCAGTAGGCACAGTTTCACCGCGCCCAGAGTCATGGCCTCTGCGTTCACCATCAGCAGTATGCCCACTTCCCTGTCCCTTAGTGTTCACCTTGCGCATATTGTATGGTATACAGTACAGACCAAAAGTTTGGACACACCTTCTCATTCAAAGAGTTTTCTGTATTTTCATGACTATGAAAATTGTAGATTTACACTGAAGGCATCAAAACTATGAATTAACACATGTGGAATTATATACTTAACAAAAAAGTGTAACACAACTGCAAAGATGTCTTATATTCTAGGTTCTTCAAAGTAGCCACCTTTTGCTTTGATTACTGCTTTGCACACTTTTGGCATTATCTTGATGAGCTTCAAGAGGTAGTCACCTGAAATGATATTCTAACAGTCTTGAAGGAGTTCCCAGAGATGCTTAGCACTTGTTGGCCCTTTTGCCTTCACTCTGCGGTCCAGCTCACCCCAAACCATCTCAATTGGGTTCAGGTCTGGTGACTGTGGAGGCCAGGTCATCTGGCGTAGCACCCCATGACTCTCCTTCTTGGTCAAATAGCCCTTACACAGCCTGGAGGTGTGTTTGGGGTCATTGTTGGGGTCATTGTCCTGTTGATAAATAAATGATGGTCCAACTAAACGCAAACCAGGTGGAATAGCGTGCCGCTGCAAGATGCTGTGATAGCCATGCTGGTTCAGTATGCCTTCAATTTTGAATAAATCCCCAACAGTGTCACCAGCAAAGCACCCCCACACCATCACACTTCCTCCTCCATGCTCCACGGACTGCCTGACCTTCATTTCTTAAAGTAATGGTGGCCACTCGTTTTTCTTTACTTAGCTGCTTTTTTCTTGCCAAATTCTAACAGTCTATTGAGTAGGACTATCAGCTGTGTATCCACCTGACTTCTGCCCAACACAACACATGGTCCCAAACCCCATTTATAAGGCAAGAAATCCCACTTATTAAACCTGACAGGGCACACCTGTGAAGTGAAAACCATTTCAGGTGACTACCTCTTGAAGCTCATCAAGAGAATGCCAAAAGTGTGCAAAGCAGTAATCAAAGCAAAAGGTGGCTACTTTGAAGAACCTAGAATATAAGACATATTTACAGTTGTTTCACACTTTTTTGTTAAGTATATAATTCCACATGTGTTAATTCATAGTTTTGATTAGAGATGAGCGAACATGCTCGTCCAAGCTTGGTGCTCGTTCGAGCATTAGGGTATTCGCATATGCTCGCTACTTGGACGAGCATATCGCGATCCTCGAGGAAATGGCAACTTCCTCTTCCTGCATGTTAGCCGCCTTTTTTCAGCCAATCAACATGCAGAAGAGTCTTTGGTACCTCCTAGCATCACATGGGGCCCCTACAAGTCGATAGCAGGGATTGGCTGGCCAGATCAGATGACCTGGGAATATAAGAATCTAGTCCCGCGGTTAGGCAGGAATCACCCACAAAGAACCCAACAGCCCTTCTAAGGGCTACAAGCACGTTTTTTTTTTTTTTGGTCTCCTCCTGGCTGCTGGCTGAGACTTGTAGTGCAGCTACCGCCATCTTTTCTGCACACTGTTAGGGCGTGAAATTAGAATCTGGTTAGGCAGGAATCATCCACAAAGAACCCAACGCTCCTTCTAAGGGCTACAACAACATTTTTTTTGTCCTCCTCTCGGCTGCTGGCTGGGACTTGTAGTGCAGCTACCGCCATCTTGGCTGCACACTGTGCACTGGTGGCAGAAAGGGGACAGCACATGGTCCACACAGATCCCAATGAAATTGCCCAAAGTCCTCTCAGTACTCATTGCTGCTGCTGTACCTTTGCTTGCTGGGATCTGTAGTGCAGTCTAGAGAATACATTTTGTCACTCAGTTATATAAACTACAGTCCAATGAACAATAGTGAGGTGTGCTCTACAGCAGCGTCAGTCTAAAAAATACATTTTTTTCACTCAATTATATAAACTACAGTCCAGTGAACAATTGTGAGGTGTGTGATACACTAGCCGTAGTCTAGAGAATAATTTTTTTCACTCAATTATATAAACTACAGTCCAGTGAACAATTGTGAGGTGTGTGGTATACTAGCCGCAGTCTAGAGAATAATTTTTTTCACTCAATTATATAAACTACAGTCCAGTGAACAACTGTGAGGTGTGCGATACACTAGCCGCAGTCTAGAGAATAATTTTTTTTCACTCAATTATATAAACTACAGTCCAGTGAACAATTGTGAGGTGTGTGATGCACTAGCCGCAGTCTAGAGAATAATTTTTTAAACTCAATTATATAAACTACAGTCCAGTGAACAATGGTGAGGTGTGCGATACACTAGCCGCAGTCTAGAGAATATTTTTTTTCACTCAATTATATAAACTACAGTCCAGTAAACAATTGTGAGGTGTGCGATACATTTGCCGCAGTCTAGAGAATATTTTTTTTCACTCAATTATATAAACTACAGCCGGTGAACAACTGTGAGGTGTGCTGTACAGCAGCGTCAGTCTATAAAATAAGTTTTTTTCACTCAATTATATTAACAACAGTCCAGTGAACAATTGTGAGGTGTGTGATACACTAGCCGCAGTCTAGAGAATAATTTTTTTCACTCAATTATATAAACTACAGTCCAGTGAACAATCGTGAGGTGTGCGATAACTAGACGCAGTCTAGAGAATAATTTTT
>ONZH01012049.1:0-32751 GCA_900303285.1 Rhinella marina | reverse complement strand
ATTAACACCACGTATATAAAAGATTTTGCAGCACGCAGAACGCACAGTACAGGTGCCAAATAAAAGGCCTTTTTTTTAATATTTCTAGGTTACACAGCCGTTGTACTAACAGGTCAGACGGTGTGTATTAACACCACGTATATAAAAGATTTTTTGCAAGCACGCAGAACGCACAGTACAGGTGCCAAATAAAAGGCCTTTTTTTTTAAAATATTTCTAGGTACACAGCCGTGTACTAACAGGTCAGACGGTGTGTATTAACACCACGTATATAAAGATTTTTGCAAGCACGCAGAACGCACAATACAGGTGCCAAATAAAAGGCCTTTTTTTTTTTATAATTCTAGGTACACAGCCGCTGGTACTAACACGGGTCAGACGGTGTGTATTAACACCCGTAATAAAAGATTTATGCAAAAGCACGCAGACGCACAAGTATAGGTGACCAAATAAATGCCTCTTTTTCTTTATATTTAGGTACAACAGCCGTTTTACTAACAGGTCAGACGGTTGTATTAACACCACGTAAAAAAATTTGCAAGCTGACCATAAAGGGGCACACAGTACAGGTGCCAAATAAAATGCCTTTTTTTTTATATCTTTTAGGTAACACAGCGTGTACTAACAGGTCAGACGGGTGTGTATTTAACACCACGTATATAAAAGATTTTTGCAAGCACGCAGAACGCACAGTACAGGTGCCAAATAAAAGCCTTTTTTTTTTAAATATTTCTAGGTACACAGCCGTGTACTAACAGGTCAGACGGTGTGTATTAACACCACGCATATAAAAGATTTTTGCAAGCACGCAGTACACACAATACAGGTGCGAAATAAAATGCCTTTTTTTTATATTTCTAGGTACATAGCCGTGTACTAACAGGTCAGACGGTGTGTATTAACACCACGTATATACAAGATTTTTGCAAGCACGCAGAACGCACAGTACAGGTGCAAATAAAAAGGCTTTTTTTTATATTTCTAGGTACACAGCCGTGTACTAACAGGTCAGACGTGTGTATTAACACCACGTATATAAAAGATTTTTGCAGCACGCAGAATGCACAGTACAGGTGCCAAATAAAATGCCTTTTTTTTAATATTTCTAGGTACACAGCCGTGTACTAACAGGTCAGACGGTGTGTATTAACACCACGTATATAAAAGATTTTTGCAAGCACGCAGAACGCACAGTACAGGTGCCAAATAAAATGCCTTTTTTTAAATATTTCTAGGTACACAGCCGTGTACTAACAGGTCAGACGGTGTGTATTAACACCACGTATATAAAAGATTTTTGCAGCACGCAGAACGCACAGTACAGGTGCCAAATAAAAGGCCTTTTTTTTAATATTTCTAGGTACACAGCCGTGTACTAACAGGTCAGACGGTGTGTATTAACACCACGTATATAAAAGATTTTTGCAAGCACGCAGAACGCACAGTACAGGTGCCAAATAAAATGCCTTTTTTTTTAATATTTCTAGGTACACAGCCGTGTACTAACAGGTCAGACGGTGTGTATTAACACCACGTATATAAAAGATTTTTGCAAGCACGCAGAACGCACAGTACAGGTGCCAAATAAAATGCCTTTTTTTTAATATTTCTAGGTACACAGCCGTGTACTAACAGGTCAGACGGTGTGTATTAACACCACGTATATAAAAGATTTTTGCAGGCACGCAGAACGCACAGTACAGGTGCCAAATAAAATGCCTTTTTTTTATATTTCTAGGTACACAGCCGTGTACTAACAGGTCAGACGGTGTGTATTAACACCACGTATATAAAGATTTTTGCAAGGCACGCAGAACGCACAGTATAGGTGCCAAATAAATCCTTTTTTTTAATATTTCTAGGTACACAGCCGTGTACTAACAGGTCAGACGGTGTGTATTAACACCACGTATATAAAAGATTTTTGCAAGCACGCAGAACGCACAGTACAGGTGCCAAATAAAATGCCTTTTTTTTATATTTCTAGGTACACAGCCGTGTACTAACAGGTCAGACGGTGTGTATTAACACCACGTATATAAAAGATTTTTGCAGGCACGCAGAACGCACTGTACAGGTGCCAAATAAAATGCCTTTTTTTTATATTTCTAGGTACACAGCCGTGTACTAACAGGTCAGACGGTGTGTATTAACACCACGTATATAAAAGATTTTTGCAAGCACACAGAACGCACAGTATAGGTGCCAAATAAAATGCCTTTTTTTTAATATTTCTAGGTACACAGCCGTGTACTAACAGGTCAGACGGTGTGTATTAACACCACGTATATAAAAGATTTTTGCAAGCACGCAGAACGCACAGTACAGGTGCCAAATAAAAGGCCTTTTTTTAAATATTTCTAGGTACACAGCCGTGTACTAACAGGTCAGACGGTGTGTATTAACACCACGTATATAAAAGATTTTTGCAAGCACGCAGAACGCACAGTACAGGTGCCAAATAAAATGCCTTTTTTTTTATATTTCTAGGTACACAGCCGTGTACTAACAGGTCAGACGGTGTGTATTAACACCACGTATATAAAAGATTTTTGCAGGCACGCAGAACGCACAGTACAGGTGCCAAATAAAATGCCTTTTTTTTTATATTTCTAGGTACACAGCCGTGTACTAACAGGTCAGACGGTGTGTATTAACACCACGTATATAAAAGATTTTTGCAAGCACGCAGAACGCACAGTATAGGTGCCAAATAAAATGCCTTTTTTTTATATTTCTAGGTACACAGCCGTGTACTAACAGGTCAGACGGTGTGTATTAACACCACGTATATAAAAGATTTTTGCAAGCACGCAGAACGCCAC
Source organism: Rhinella marina (assembly GCA_900303285.1). Taxonomy (NCBI): domain Eukaryota; kingdom Metazoa; phylum Chordata; class Amphibia; order Anura; family Bufonidae; genus Rhinella; species Rhinella marina. Next base: position 29,926 of record ONZH01012049.1, on the reverse strand, counting down.
AGTACAGGTGCCAAATAAAATGCCTTTTTTTAAATATTTCTAGGTACACAGGCCGTTGTACTAACAGGTCAGACGGTGTGTATTAACACCACGTATATAAAAGATTTTTGTAGGCACGCAGAACGCACAGTATAGGTGCCAAATAAAATGCCTTTTTTTTAATATTTCTAGGTACACAGCCGTGTACTAACAGGTCAGACGGTGTTGTATTAACACCACGTATATAAAAGATTTTTGCAAGCACGCAGAACGCACAGTAACAGGTGCCAAATAAAAGGCCTTTTTTTTAAAAATATTTCTAGGTACAACAAGCCGTGTACTAACAGGGTCAGACGGTGTGTATTAACACCACGCATATAAAAGATTTTGCAAGCACGCAGTACACACAATACAGGTGCGAAATAAAATGCCTTTTTTTTTATATTTCTAGGTACACAGCCGTGTACTAACAGGTCAGACGGTGTGTATTTAACACCACGTATATAAAGATTTTTGCAAGCACGCAGAACGCACAGTACAGGTGCCAAATAAAATGCCTTTTTTTTTTTATATTTCTAGGTACACAGCCGTGTACTAACAGGTCAGACGGTGTGTATTAACACCACGTATATAAAGATTTTTGCAAGCACGCCAGAACGCACAGTACAGGTGCCAAATAAAATGCCTTTTTTTAAAATATTTCTAGGTACACAGCCGTGTACTAACAGGTCAGACGTTGTGTATTAACACCACGTATATAAAAGATTTTTGCAAGCACGCAGAATGCACAGTACAGGTGCCAAATAAAATGCCTTTTTTTTTTATTTCTAGGTACACAGCCGTGTACTAACAGGTCAGACGGTGTGTATTAACACCACGTATATAAAAGATTTTTGCAAGCACGCAGAACGCACAGTACAGGTGCCAAATAAAATGCCTTTTTTTAAATATTTCTAGGTACATAGCCGTGTACTAACAGGTCAGACGGTGTGTATTAACACCACGTATATAAAAGATTTTTGCAAGCACGCAAAATGCACAGTACAGGTGCCAAATAAAAGGCCTTTTTTTTAATATTTCTAGGTACACAGCCGTGTACTAACAGGTCAGACGGTGTGTATTAACACCACGTATATAAAAGATTTTTGCAAGCACGCAGAACGCACAGTACAGGTGCCAAATAAAATGCCTTTTTTTTTATATTTCTAGGTACACAGCCGTGTACTAACAGGTCAGACGGTGTGTATTAACACCACGTATATAAAAGATTTTTGCAAGCACGCAGAACGCACAGTACAGGTGCCAAATAAAATGCCTTTTTTTTATATTTCTAGGTACACAGCCGTGTACTAACAGGTCAGACGGTGTGTATTAACACCACGTATATAAAAGATTTTTGCAAGGCACGCAGAACGCACAGTACAGGTGCCAAATAAAATGCCTTTTTTTTTATATTTCTAGGTACACAGCCGTGTACTAACAGGTCAGACGGTGTGTATTAACACCACGTATATAAAAGATTTTTGCAAGCACGCAGAACGCACAGTACAGGTGCCAAATAAAATGCCTTTTTTTAATATTTCTAGGTACACAGCCGTGTACTAACAGGTCAGACGGTGTGTATTAACACCACGTATATAAAAGATTTTTGCAAGCACGCAGAACGCACAGTACAGGTGCCAAATAAAAGGCCTTTTTTTTAAATATTTCTAGGTACACAGCCGTGTACTAACAGGTCAGACGGTGTGTATTAACACCACGTATATAAAAGATTTTTGCAAGCACGCAGAACACACAATACAGGTGCCAAATAAAATGCCTTTTTTTTTATATTTCTAGGTACACAGCCGTGTACTAACAGGTCAGACGGTGTGTATTAACACCACGTATATAAAAGATTTTTGCAAGCACGCAGAACGCACAGTACAGGTGCCAAATAAAATGCCTTTTTTTTTATATTTCTAGGTACACAGCCGTGTACTAACAGGTCAGACGGTGTGTATTAACACCACGTATATAAAAGATTTTTGCAAGCACGCAGAACGCACAGTACAGGTGCCAAATAAAATGCCTTTTTTAAAATATTTCTAGGTACACAGCCGTGTACTAACAGGTCAGACGTGTGTATTAACACCACGTATATAAAAGATTTTTGCAAGCACGCAGAATGCACAGTACAGGTGCCAAATAAAATGCCTTTTTTTTTATTTCTAGGTACACAGCCGTGTACTAACAGGTCAGACGGTGTGTATTAACACCACGTATATAAAAGATTTTTGCAAGCACGCAGAACGCACAGTACAGGTGCCAAATAAAATGCCTTTTTTTAAATATTTCTAGGTACATAGCCGTGTACTAACAGGTCAGACGGTGTGTATTAACACCACGTATATAAAAGATTTTTGCAAGCACGCAGAACGCACAGTACAGGTGCCAAATAAAAGGCCTTTTTTTTAATATTTCTAGGTACACAGCCGTGTACTAACAGGTCAGACGGTGTGTATTTACCAACACGTATATAAAAGATTTTTGCAAGCACGCAGAACGCACAGTATAGGTGCCAAATAAAATGCCTTTTTTTTTTATATTTCTAGGTACACAGCCGTGTACTAACAGGTCAGACGGTGTGTATTAACACCACGTATATAAAAGATTTTTGCAAGCACGCAGAACGCACAGTACAGGTGCCAAATAAAATGCCTTTTTTTTATATTTCTAGGTACACAGCCGTGTACTAACAGGTCAGACGGTGTGTATTAACACCACGTATATAAAAGATTTTTGCAGGCACGCAGAACGCACTGTACAGGTGCCAAATAAAATGTTTTTTTTTTATATTTCTAGGTACACAGCCGTGTACTAACAGGTCAGACGGTGTGTATTAACACCACGTATATAAAAGATTTTTGCAAGCACGCAGAACGCACAGTATAGGTGCCAAATAAAATGCCTTTTTTTTAATATTTCTAGGTACACAGCCGTGTACTAACAGGTCAGACGGTGTGTATTAACACCACGTATATAAAAGATTTTTGCAAGCACGCAGAACGCACAGTACAGGTGCCAAATAAAAGGCCTTTTTTTTAATATTTCTAGGTACACAGCCGTGTACTAACAGGTCAGATGGTGTGTATTAACACCACGTATATAAAAGATTTTTGCAAGCACGCAGAACGCACAGTACAGGTGCCAAATAAAAGGCTTTTTTTTAATATTTCTAGGTACACAGCCATGTACTAACAGGTCAGACGGTGTGTATTAACACCACGTATATAAAAGATTTTTGCAAGCACGCAGAACGCACAATACAGGTGCCAAATAAAATGCCTTTTTTTATATATTTCTAGGTACACAGCCGTGTACTAACAGGTCAGACGGTGTGTATTAACACCACGTATATAAAAGATTTTTGCAAGCACGCAGAACGCACAGTACAGGTGTCAAATAAAAGGCCTTTTTTTAAATATTTCTAGGTACACAGCCGTGTACTAACAGGTCAGACGGTGTGTATTAACACCACGTATATAAAAGATTTTTTCAAGCACGCAGAATGCACAATACAGGTGCCAAATAAAATGCCTTTTTTTTATATTTCTAGGTACACAGCCATGTACTAACAGGTCAGACGGTGTGTATTAACAGCACGTATATAAAAGAGTTTTGCAGGCACGCAGAACGCACAGTACAGGTGCCAAATAAAAGGCCTTTTTTTTTAAATATTTTTAGGTACACAGCCGTGTACTAACAGGTCAGACGGTGGGTATTTACACCTGGTATACAAAAAGGGTATTGCAGGCACACAGAACCCAGAACACTAGAGCCAAAGAAACTGTATTTAAAAAAAAAAAATGTACACAGCCGTATACTGCCAGAAGATCAGATGGTGCATATACACACTAGGTATATAACAGGGTTTTGCAGCCAAAAAGAACGCAGAACAGTAGTGCCAAATATAGTTTGGTATGTAGCAGAGCACCTAATACACCACTAATGCCTCTCTCTGTCCCTACTCCAGCAGCTATCCCTGAATACAGCAGCCGTTCTCTGCAGAGTGTATATGGTAGTAAAGCTATCACTGTACTGCACTATAGTAGCCCTGATAAGGGCTTTTAATCACGCTCCTGCCTGTCCAACAGCTAAAACCTATCTCTCCCTTCTCCAGCCTCTGTCCCTGACTAAGTTCACGCAGCATATGCGAACGAGCAGGAAGACCTGAGTTTTTAATATTCGAGGTCACGTGGTTTTTCCAGCCAATCCATGTAGACGCCGTTTTCGCGCTGCCAGCATGCTCCGCGGGCCTGTCATACCCCCCCTGCATGGTGATTGGTGGAAAAAGAGCGCCAGGGAAGGTGGGAGGGGAAACGAATTCTAAGTGTGCCATCGCCGTTATACTCGATCGAAATCGAGTATGCCGAATAGCGTAGTATTCGATCGAATACCGTCTCGATCGAACACCACTCGCTCATCTCTAATCTTTAACTATACCTGTTGAAAAGGCCAAAAGTGACACATAGATTGCCTCAAATCTTTTTTGATACCCAATACAAACCTAACAACCCTACACTCTTTCACGTCACTATCTCTTTTAGTCTTAGTCTCCTTTACTCCTCACAATATATTCTCCTTTCTTGTATCTGAAATGAAAATATCAGGTTTGATTTTATTAACTAAACCAGAGGGGTATATTGTAGCCTACCCATAACTAAGGGTATGTGAAACACGGCCAGGTTTCTGCATGCAGTTTTGGAAGCCAAAACCAAGAGTGAATCCTTTTATGATCCACTCCTGATTTTGGCTTCCAAATCTGTATGCAGAAACCTAACCGTGTGGCTATACACTTACTGTCTTCACATCGAAATCTGATTCAGATAGCTAGATTTTCTTGTGACTAAAATAGCCTGCGCAAGGACAGCACACATACTCATAAAAATCAATGGTGCTGAGAAACTCAGGTCATGCACTACTTGGGTCTATGTGTCACTGAACACAGAGCTAGAGACCATTAGAGACAGGCGTCTTTGACAGTCACTAGGTCCTTGCTCTATGCTCACATATGGACCTCACTGCGTATTATTAATAATTGTCTGTGCTGCAGTCACAACACATGCAGTTTTCAATATGGCAGTCTGAATACCTCCCACGGTGTCATTATGACACTTATCATGTTCTGCATACTGTAGTGCATGTCAAGTAAAGATATTAACATTCACTGATGCCTGGTAGTTGCATACAGTAGGCACATACAATTCATGGTCTACACAATAATTTCGACCACTGCTCAAACAGAATTGTTGGCGATACTGCTGAACCCAAAAACAATGCATCAAGGTACCACCTTTACAAGATATGTAGCTGCACCTGAGGAGCAGTTTTCATCACTTGCTTCTTGTCCTGACCCTTGTGGCAGTGCCTTGACTTTATTTTCCTCAAGGCCAATGTAAACTTCAGTTTCATCCAGATATGAAAACTGTATATTTGTACAAAATATTGACCTCAATAGATAAATGTGCTGAGAAAACACTGAGTACGTTAAAATGGACATGGTGCTAATTTAAAAATTAATATGATCGCTTAGTTTAATGAATGTGTTTGTGTTTTATATGGATTTAAAATGCGAAATCCAGGAATATAATTGTAAGCACAAATGTTACAGCAATGGTAGAAATGAGATTAGCACAGTAGGAAAGCATTTCAAAGACATAGCATAATTGTGACTCCAATTAAATTGGTTACATTTTGGCTTCAAATGGAGCAAATGGTCAAAATGATTAGCTAAACATAATACAGTATGTACTGCTGTTAATTCAAGGTAGATGTCTCACCTTTTCTAGTCTGTTACAGAGTCATAGATTTCTATATTCTTTCACAAACCTATGGGTCCTGGAGAACAATCAGTCAGTCACTGATGACATACAAAGCTTTTTTACACCTGCATATGTATTCATCCTACACGTAATTTTTGCTTATATTCTTGCTTACACTCAATATTTAATTATTTTCACATGGAATCAAATGTAGTATTTAATAAGTCATCATGAAAATTTTTAGCATTTATATCAACAGTAGAGACAAGTGTATTAAGGGTGTTGTCTGGTTTTCTTACACTGATGACCTACCGTATCCTCCATCAATATCAGTTTGGCACAGGTCCAATTTCCAGCACCTCCAGGATAGGATAAGTCATCATTTAAGTCCCAGAAACATACATTAAAGGATAATGTGTAAGCTTTGTGTATACCTGTTTTAGTTAATGTGCCTTATATTGGTTGGCTACAATCTTATGTAGTGGTTGAGCTGCATTTTCTATTGTGGTATGCCCTGTTCATTTGCACTGTTTCACTATATTTGCACTATATTGTTGAAATGGTTAAGACACAGCCAGCTAATACTGAGAAATACTGGGACTTCCTGCCTCTGGACTCTTAACTTCCGCAGTTACTATAAGACACTATGCAAAGTTTTGGAATGAAAAACCCACAAACACTGACCTTTTGACTTTGTGGCTTAGCCCTGTTCTTTATGTTTTAATACTTGCTTATGTTTGAAAAAAACAGCTGAGTCATTCCCATAGACTTGTACTGAAACTCTATACAAGTCTATGACAGACTGAAATTGCAACATTGTTTCTGTATAGGCTGTGCTTCTTCACTCCACCCTCCCACTATAAGGTTCTAGGTCAATTAAATACTGTATATGAGGAGAGAAGTTAGAGCCTCTAGTTGTCTGCAAACAAGGACCAGTGTTTAGTAGAAGACACTCTGCCAGATTGCATGAGTGACCAGAAGAAGATGCTGAGATGGGGATAATCTGTCACAGACCCTGGGTCACCAGCCCTTTGACCAGAGAGATAGCATTGATAGAGAGAGAGAGAGAGAGAGAGAGAGAGAGAGAACAGACAGCGAATTCAAACTTTTCCTCAGCACAGAACCTTCTTCTGCCAGGGAGGAGACTGGAGAAGCAAGCTCAGTGCTTAGCCTGTCTGGTTTTGCACTTGACTTCCTCCAGTAAAGAAGGACACTGTTTTACTACGAACCCTGACTCTCTTGACTTACTTCCCATTGCATTGCACCACACCTTACCATCATTTCTGGAGAGCAGCAACAAGTGGTGACACCTCAATAGTGTCTGAGGGATCCAACATAGCATTGAGACCATTCCAAATCAGGAACTTGCACTTGGCTCCTTACCCTCTCTCATGACGCCTCAGGCTACTTTCACACTAGCGTTTTCTTTTTTGACGGAACTCAATACCGGAAAAAAACGTTTCCGTTTGGCCCCATTCATTGTCAATGGGGACAAAACTGAACTGAAGAGAACGGAATGCTCCTGAAAACATTCCGTTCCATCTCCAGAATGGAGAACAAACCGCAACATGCTGCGGTTTGCTCTCCGTTCTGGGAACCGCACCAAGACGGATCCGTCATGACCCCCAATGCAAGTCAATGGGGACGGATCCGTTCAGTATAACACACTCAGTAAACGGATCCGTCCTCCATTGACTTTCAATGGAGATCATGACGGATCCGTTCCAGCGATGTTTAAAGATAATACAGATGTAGCGTGTGAATTTGTATGCTAATGTGTACGCATTTATATGCTAATGTTATGCATTGTACACTAATTGCGTACGCATTTGTATGCTAATGCTATGCATTGTACGCTACTTGCGTACGCATTTGTATGCTAATGCTATGCATTGTACGCTAATGCGTACGAATAGCGTACTTTTACTGCGAGTGAAAGGAGTGAAAGAGGAGAAGCGCTGCTACATCTGTACAACCGGATCCGTTCATTACGGATCCACAAGGTTGTATTATCACTACGGATCCAGCGGGCCCCTTCACCCGCCGGATCCGTAGTAAACTCAAGTGTGAAAGTAGCCTAATGCAGTCTTATTTTCAGCCCTGCAGCCTTAATTTCACATTAAAGGGGTTTTCTGGATTCAGAGCTAAACCCAGACATATTCCCTTCTTTCTCCAATCAGCTCCTCTGATTGGGGATCGAAGCATTTCATGCGATACAGCGCAGGGCAAGGGCTTTTTTGTTTACATTTTTCGCTTTCCGCCTATTTTATTCTTCCCTGTGGCGCAGTTGCATGCCTTCTACTAATTTATCAGACAGTAGTAATTCTCTAATACTGTCTGTTAAAACTGTGTCATTTTCTAAATAACAGTACCCTTTCTCCAGTGTATAGCCTGTTTCCTGACCCCAGAGACTTCTGGGGAGGCAGATTGGAACAGTGGCCGGATCTGGCCCAGTTTGCTAACGCTGGACTGTCTGGTCCTGCCTCCAGCATACTGTTAGAGAGGGTTTTCAGTAGAGATGAGCGAATCTATTCGCCGCTTCGTAGATTCGTATCGAATCTTGGAAATTTTCTTCTCCGAAGCAAATGCTTTGTATTATTCGTAAACGTACGCAAAAATTTGACCGCTAACTATACGTAAGACACGTATGAAATGTAAGTAAATTTACGCATTCTGCGTACGGCGGGAAAATGACATTCTGCCCCTGCAAGAGCGTGAAAGTGTAGATACGCCCCCCTCAGAACTGGCAAAAAACAATAGTACGCTAAGGATTCGTACGCACTTTTGTACGCTCATGCGTACGTGTTCACATAAGTTGTGTACCTTTAACAAGTGTAAGTTCGTTATTAGTGTGCAAATGTTCGCAAAACACCACATAATAACGTATAATTTGTACGCAGCTTCGTCGAATAAATTCGTATTTGTTCGAATCTTGTGAAAACTTCGACGAATATTCGGCGAAGCAAATTTTGGATGATTCGCTCATCTCTAGTTTTCAGCATGGCAGGTGGCTAAATTGTCCTATGCAAATGTCCAAAACATTACCTGTGTCAAAATGAATCAGGCACATGAATCTATGAGGATTTTCACACACCTGCCATTCTTGATAGTGGCAATTTATCACCAGCCCATTGATGTAACCGCCACTGCCTGTGTGGTCATCATGTTCCATACTGTACTGCAGCTGCTCCTCCCCTGGTTACCTCTACTACTATCCCTAAGCAGCTGTACATCTTTTGCCTTGTCTATTAGGTTCTGTACCATTCTGCTTCTCCGAAAAAAGTGAGAAAAAGTGAGAATGTTCAGCGTTTGTTCAGAATAATCCACTGTATTTTATGATATTACCATGCATGTATAAACACCAGGAGGCATCCGCCCCCAATAAGGAACACATTTTGGAATGTTTTTTAATTTTAAAAAGCATAGTTAATTTGACAGTGTGTTAACACCGTCAACCATGTGTTTACCTATAGCTATGTATGTCAATGACTATAGCTGTTATTGTGTTAAAAGGGGAGGGGCTGTTATTGAGCTTAAAAGGGGGGGTTGCAAAAATGTGAAAACATTTTTTTAAGAGAAACTAAACTTTTATTCAACTTTTTTGTCCTAAAAAATCATTGAACAGTATACGGACAGGAGCACACATAGCTGTTCCTGCCTATGCCTGCTCTGCTCAGCTAATCCTGGCATAGCACATTGTTACAGGGTACCTATGTGCTATGCCAGCATTTAGCCAAGCTGATGGCGCACAGGCAGGAGCATCAATGTATGCTCCTCCTTGTACACTGTTCATTGTGGGGCCCAGTGCTACAGTGTAAGGAATCTGTAGTAAATACACTACTACAGTGAATTTAAAACGCAGTAGGACTTTGGGTGCCAATTTCTTTAGTAAAAAGGCAAAATCTGTTAATAAAGTATATTACAAAAATGATTTTTAGGGCATTTGAGACATTTTAAAAGTTGAATAAACGTTTATTTACTCTTTAAACAAGAAAGATAATAGTCCTAGGAGACCTCAGATAGGCATACGCCAATTTTCAGGCCAATTGGGGCCCTTTTGATTCAGGTAAAATTGATTCAGACCCCCAAATAATTTTTTAACTGATTTGATGAATCTGACCAGAAACTAATTTCAAGAAATTTGCTTATTGCTTACATCCACCAGTTATTTTTAACTTATGTGGTGATCTAGCAGCAATATAATTAAAAAGTTTTTTTCAGAAATAGTGCAACAAGTGTGAATGGGCTGTGTCAGTTATTGCAGTTTAGCTCCACTAAAATGAATGGTACTACCCACAACATGTGGATGGGCACAGCACTGTTTTTGGAAGAAAAAAAATCTATAAAAATACTATTACACAGATGTGCTACAAATAGTATGTCCCTTCTTTAGATCACAAACGTGTTTCATTAACATATTCATAACGATTTTGTTTTATTGTCTGCATAGACGTATTATTGTATAATTATTCTTTGTTGACCAAAATAACAATCATTTGAAGATTGGAATAAATAAAGATTTGGTTTTAATCCAGATTTTTACAGAAAAGAATTATTATTGAATCAGTATTTTCATTATTCTAATGCAATTAGACTTCCATTGATTATATAACTCATTTATTTATATCTGGAAACAAAAGCATGAAAACAAAGAGTTAAAAGGCATTACAATTATCTGCTGTGCTCAGTTAATACCAGATTCATTTAGCATTATTCTTTGTAGTTTTAGCACAGATCTAGGAGTGATTACATTGATTTTCACAGAATGCAGAACAACTCACTGAATCATTCTTAAAAGTTTCCGTAGATACAATGTTCAGAAAAAAACTTCTTCAATTATCACACATTCTGAGACACCTTGGGGAAAGAAAGGTTTGCTGGGGAAAAAGTTTTCCATTGCCAATAATGGTACCGCAGACTCCATAAAACAGGGGAGTTTGTTAATTGGCAGGATTAAAAAAAACAATCCCTTTTAAGTTCTGGTGGAGTGGATTTCTGCCTTCAGAAAGTAAACCAAGATGCCAAGAAATATGTAAATCCTCTCTGCTAAAAGCCTTAGAGAACTGCATGATAGTTTCACAGAGAAGCTTAAGTGTTCCTCTCACTTTCTCATCAGCAATTAGCCTGTAACATAAAAAGACATAACAATGGCAAAGTACAGTAAGAACCTGTTGACTGAGATAGAAATGGTACTCATTACCAAAATTTTCAAGATAGTTGCTATTGTTTAGACATTGGGACCAAGCTCAAATTTCCACCTCTCCTTTTATTCCTCAAATCCTCCCCTCTTTTTCCTTCTTTAGCTGTACATTATACAGAAAGCAATCCACATTTCCAAATTTTACCTTACTTCACAAAGTAAGGGTACATCACATTTATCATCTTCTGAGCCAGTTGCCAGATTCTGGCGTAGAAGAACACTGATATATATGCCAGCCAGGACTGCTGAATGCTGTGGCTTCTGTGTTGTGATTGTCCACATTGCATCCTTTACTGACTTCATTCACTTTCCCTTTGCATTATACACTTGTTTCCAGGGGTTATGGCCACTGCCGCAGTGCATATACAAGGTGGCCAGGACGGAAGCTGCTGCAAACGCCTAAGTGTCTAAGTGAGCTCCCATGGTCACCACCACCGGAGAGTCTGGCACTTGTTCCTATAGTGTGCATGCATGCATGCATGCATACTGCCGCAGTACAGATACGAGGTGGCAGGGACAGATGCTGCTGTGCGCGTGTGAGCTCCCAGGGCCCCCACCACTGGATAGGTTGGTGCTTTTCCCTATAGTGTGCAAGCACGACTACTGCTGCCGGATTGCAGATTGGTCATAACCATGGAAACGAGCAGTGTCTAATGTTATGGGAAATTAAGTCAGCAAAGGAGGCAATATGGACAATCACAATACTTTAGTAAGTGCCTTGTATTAGCTTGTTTCTACATGATAAATGGCATTTTCCAATTATAAAATATATTTTCTGATTGGTACACAGTTTTATATATTTTTCTTTCTTCTTATGCTTAGAAGAAAAATTAGACATGGCTTTCCAAAAGCAAAATCATCACTAATGTTGTGATGTTACATATAATGTGATTAGAGATGAGCGAATCATCCAAAATTTGCTTCGGCAATTATAATCAACGAATTTCTGACAAGATCCGTTCTTAATACGAATTTATTTGGTCAAATTTGAGTTAAAAAATAATCGTTGTTTTGCGAACATTCCTGCACAAATTACGAACATACAGTTAGTGTTGTTAAAAGTACGCAATATGTAAGCATTAGCGTACAAAGTGCGTACAAATCCTTAGCGTACTATTGACTCGCGATTGCGTCATACGCACGAGGCTAGGCCGCGGCGTACAGTCTTTAGAGGCAGTCCATATGAGGTAGAAAAGTAAGGTGCTAGCTATCTGGCTAAGTGCATAATTTACTAAAAAACACCGTACAATAAGTGCATAATAGGACACATTGCAGTACCTGAAAAAGAATACACACAATGGACTAAAGTGTTTGAACGTTGCTGAACCTTTAAAAACATTATTGCTAAAATACAGCAAAGACAATTATGCAAACATTTTAGTGCAATTTCACATTTGCAAGCATAAAAGGCTCAGATATACGTTTGAGTCTCTCCTCATGGCTGCTTGGCATAATAAAACACTGGAACACAGTCCAAAATTCAATTGTAATCCACGTGAGGTAATTTTGTAATCCAAACAGGTAACGTGTAATCCAAATGGATAATATAAAATAGCAGCAGAGAACCCTTTTTAGTTGCTTAGGCGCAACTGGGAATTTTCTGCAGAATGGGGGGGGGGATGACAAGCCATGTCCATCTGAGTGAGAGTCAAACATGGGGCAATACAAATTAAACAAACAAAACAAGTGCCAACTACTGTAGCTCTCACCCGTCAGGTGCAGTCCATGGTGTGGCTCCCATAGGTCCTCCAGAGGTGTCCTTTAAATCACTCAGCCACTACTGAATGAGATCAGAGGACGCTCCTGCCTCCTGTAGGCCAAGCTGGCTGCCGTGGTGGAGCTTCACTGCCCTCTTCTGCCAGAAGTCGGACTTAAACGGGTCCAGGTGGTGGTCACGCTGGTGAGCGCTGCAGCCACTTGCGCCTTTACTTTTTCGGATTCTCCTGCCAGGACAGCAGGGGTAAGGACTTCTGGCTACAGTGGTTGAGGCAAGGTTGCACCCAGGGAAGAAGCTCCAGCTCCCCTGGCTGCTGCTGACTTCATTTTCCAGGGTAGTTGGTACTGGTGGATCACCGTGGACTGGAATGTAAACAATGTTGTCGTCAGCTGACCCAGCTGAAAGGACTATGATGGTGGTGGTGGTGGCAGTCCAGGGATCAGAGGCTCCGGCTGTGGCTTCTCCCTGAAATGGAGGGTGCCATCTGGTGACTCCTGTATGCAGTGCACGCGTCCTTTGCCTGGTGGTTCCTCCAGCCAAACTTCTGATGGTGATGTAGGGACCAGGGGCTTAGATAATAAGGTAACCCCGGTAGCAAAGGGGCCTTTCAGGGATGCCATGGGGGTCTATTCCACCTGATCGCCCACGTACAGGCTGTGACGGGGTTGGGGCAGGTACGGCCGTTTCACTGACCTGCGGCCCACAAAGTGCTCCTTGCCATCCTCGTCATCTGCCAGAAACCCAGAGCCTCGCTCCACTGAAAACCACAGGACAGTTCCCTTTTGCCGCTCCAGTGTAGGGTCTCCCCACCTTGGATGGTCCAGTACTTGGAAGACCCAGTCCTCCACCGCATTCTTGTAGTTCCATAGGGTCTGGGCGTGGGCCGTCACTGATGCTGGCACAATCGGATTCTGGCGCATGGAAGGTGTTGTTGTTCTCCTCCTGGGCGGCTAAGTGGACGCTCCTGCTACCTCCACCGCAGCATCCACACCAGCCGGCAAGGCGAATATCGAGTGAGGAGCAGGTGAGACTCTCTTGCACAATTGTGACGCTCTGATCTCTGGAGCGGGCGGTGGTTCGGGGTACCATTTCCCCCCACTTTGGTCGCAGTTGCTTCGCCATACTGTGGATCTTGCTCACCACTGGCTTGAACTGGAGAGGAGGGCGGAGTAATGAGGGAGGAGTCTTCACTGCCTATACGTACAAATAGTTAGTTCCCGGTGGGCCAGGCTGGTTTTTCCCGCTTCTGAGGGGGGCGTATCTTCACTTTCCCGCTCTTGAGGCGGCGTAACATAATTTTCCAGCTTCGGAGGGCCGAGGGAGGGGGCAAGAAGAATGCGTACAGGTACAGGTAGTGTTAGCGTTCAAAATTTTGAGAACATTTACGAATAATACAAAGCGAGTCTGCCAAAATCCGGATTCGCTTCGGAGTAGGAAACATGGAGGATTCGATACAAATCTACGAAGCGACAAATAGATTCGCTCATCTCTAGATGTGATGTTTGATCTTCTCTAACATCTAAGTTCACACACCGGCAGTTATATGGCGGGGTCGTGATACATTCAGGTCGCGACCGGATACAGTCTATAAAACCACATGGCTAATTAGGCCGCAGCTGCCTTTTATTTAACTAATGAAGACCGCAGTCTTCTTCATAGTTAATGGCCTTGGTTAATGGTATTGAAGGTACTGCAGAATTGGCCATTCATTTCTCAGTTGCAGTCATTCGTGACCTGAACAGATCACGTCCATGCCATGTGATCCTACCCTACAAGTGCCTCTCTTTTTGTTCTTTCCTTGTTCTGTCATGCTCATAACATCTAAGTTAAGCTTCTTACCATTAGATTTAATTCATATTTCAAATGTTCCATATTCAATTGTAAAGCAATCTGATGTTATAATATACACTTAAGAACCATCTCATCATCATACAAATGAATATACTGGAGAAATCATTTAGGTTCAGAAACCTTGACTTATTCCAGCATTTCTTTGTTTTCTCTGGGTGCATCAAATATTTCTCAGTCCTCCATGGATTCACAGCTAATTGGCAATGAAATGGATTGGCAGAAGGATTAGTTGCCAGTTTTTAAAGTAGCAGTTGTGATGATACATTCTCTCTGTCGAAAAAAAGCATCTAGTTTACAAGCTGTCATATTCCATGTTTTCTTTTAATTCAAAAAGTCTGCAAAGGATTTGGTCATTTAGTGTCTCCTTGGGACAGATGGCTGGGAATTAAAACCTTTTATAATACAGTTCTTCAAGCATTTGGAGCACATAGCTTTCCAATTCTTGCCATATTGCTAAGGGCAGCTCTGTTACATAGTTCCAGATTCTACCACTGTTGCTATTGATTTTTTTTTTAAGTTGCCAGACTCGAAGGAGAAAATCAAAAGTAAAAGTCTAAAACTCAGCTATCAGTGGCAGTCCATTTTTGACTGTGATATAAATGCAAAAGGATATTGTTATTTACAATTTGATTAAAACATATTGAGTGATTTTAGAGTTTTGTGAGATTGATAAAAAATTGGCGTAGAGCTACAGAAACTAATTTGTGCAATGCAAAATTCACAGGATATTTAAAATTATTATTTTAAAGGGGCTGTGCAGTGTCAGGATATTGATGACCTATCATCAGGATAGATCATCAATATGAGATCGGTGGGCGCTGACTCCTGGTAAACCCACCGATAAGCTGTTTGAATAGAGAGCACATCTTGTGTGAGCACTGAGTCCTCTTCAAATTTTAGCTGCAATGCAGTGCAATCACAGTTTCCTCTCCGATTCACATAAAGAGGAAGCTTCATTCTGGGAAGGACAGTTGCTGTGAAAACCATGCAACACCCGGCCAGTATTGTGCATGGATCCTATTCTGATTAATGGGACCCATGCCCCATACTCTGAGTTTCAGATGGCTGCCCTTTAATATATTGGACATGCACTATGGATGGCGAAAGCCTACAGTAAAGCCTGGTTCTGCTGAGTGAGTCTAATTTCCATTCTGATAGGATATACAGTGGTAAGAACAGTTTTAACTATTACTTTTTACTGTGTGCCTACAGAAAATAGTAAACTTTTTTTCTATAGGCTGCATTGTGTCATTTAAATCAGGTAGTACAAATTTGAATTCCACAGGGAATGGGAACATGCCTGGGCATCAGTTCCTAATTGTGTTGTATTCATCAAGTTATGTCAATATGCATTAACACAAGATAATTGGTTAAGACACAGGTCTAGAAAATACAGTACATACAAACTGTTTAACAGCAGATGATTTGTAGTCTACACAATGGCTATACTCATTTCTACTTGGTTCATCTGCTCAGTATGGAACCAAACCAGGCACTTGTTTTCACTATTGCTCCTAATAAGATTTACTAGTGTTGAGCCAGGGGCGGACACAGACAGCAGAGGGCCCCTGTGCCCCTGTGCAAGGAATGTGTCTGGGCCCCCCCCCCCCCCGCCTTTCCCAAACCAAATTCTCAACCTAACCTAAGGTGTCCTAACATTACATAAAGCAATACATAACACACAGGGTAAGACACACATGCAGCACTACGCACCAGCCACCTGATTTGGCAGAGAATGCAAGAAATTGGCCGGACACAAACTCAGGCATGCAGCAGTTTGTGTCCCGCTGATTCTCGGCATTTTTGCCAGATTGTGGCCGAATCTCTGCCTGACCCCATTATAGTTAATGGGGCCGGCGGGCATTCTGCATCCAGCAGTGCCGGATCCAGTGAATTCCAGAAGGCTGTTCTCTGCTGGACCAGCCTGCCAGAATCACTAACTCAAATGTGAAAGTAGCCTAATACAGCGCCCCATACCTCGTACATCCAGTGACGTCTTCTTAGATGTAGATGTTCTCTTTCCTCATCTTCTCCTTTCAGACCAGACCGCCATGATGATTTCTACCAGCCATCTCTTCTCTCTGTAATTTGACAAATAGCCATCTTAATTTCCTACTTTTCCATCATTCTCCCACCTTCTTGAACTCCTCATCCTGCCACCCCCAATACTGTGCCCGCTGTGCTCCCCAAAACTATACTGCAAAAACAGTCCCCCTCAAATACTACCGCCTTCAGTAATTATTGGCACACATTGCCCTAAAAAATAACTGCGCCCAGGAAATAGTGTCCCTGACACTAACAGTGTAACCATAATGTTCCCCAAAAATAACTGTGCTAAACTGATACTGTGCCCCCCACCGTAATAGTGCTCCCCAAAGTCCCTAATAGAAATAATTAGTGCCCCCAGCCAGCCAATGTCCTCATAGTGCCCTCATAATGTGTGCCAATGCCCCTACTATGTACCCAAAAAACCCTCTTAGTGCCCCCATACAATGACCCCAATAGCGCTCCTCTCCCCCCTTCTCCATAGTGCCCCCCATGTCTGCCAGTATATAAGATAGGGCCCCCATAGTGATCCTCCCCCTCCATAGTGCCAGTATATATATAGGGCCCCCCATAGTGGTCCTCCTCCTCCAGAGTGCCCCCCATAATGCTCCTCCTCCTACTCCTCAATAGTGCCCCCCATGTGAGCCAATGTGAGCCAGTATATATAATAGAGCCCCCCATAGTGCTCCTCCTAGATAGTGCCCCCATTGTGCTCTTCCTCCATAGTGCCCTCCATAGTGCCCCCATAGTGCACCTCCTCCATAGTGGCCCCCCATAGTGCTTCTCCTCCATAGTGCCCCCATAGTGCTCCTCCTCCATAGTGGACCCCCATAGTGCTCCTCCTCCATAGTGCCCCCATTGTGCTCCTCCTCCATAGTGCCCCCATTGTGCTCCTCCTCCATAGTGCCCTCATAGTGCTCCTCCTCCATAGTGGCCCCACATTGTGCTCCTCCACCATAGTGCCCCCATTGTGCTCCTCCTCCATTGTGCCCCCATAGTGCTCCTCCTCCATAGTGGCCCCCATAGTGTTCCTCCTCCATAGTGCCCCCATAGTGCTCCTCCTCCATAGTGGCCCCCATAGTGTTCCTCCTTCATAGTGCTCCACCTCCATAGTGCCCCCATAGTGCTCCTCTTCCATAGTGCCCCCATTGTGCTCCTCCTCCATTGTGCCCCCATAGTGCTCCTCCTCCATAGTGGCCCCCATAGTGTCCCCATTGTGCTCCTCCTCCATAGTGCCCTCATAGTGCTCCTCCCCCATAGTGCCCCCACTGTGTGCCAACTTAAATGAAAAAAATTAACACTTATACTTACCTCCTTGCCTCTGTCAGCGACGCGATGCAGGCCTCTTCCGGCCTGTGTCCCGCGCTGTACGGCACAGGGGGCGCGATGACGTCGTCGCGCCGCCTGTGCCGGCCTCTGATAGGCTACAGGCCTAGTGCCTGCAGCCTATCAGAGGAACGGGGAAGGGAGACGCCTCTCCCTCCCTTGCCCCGCATTATCCATCTGTATCGCCGTCCTAAGGACGGCGATACAGATTAATATAGAGATGAGCGCTTCCAAAATGGAAGCGCTCATCTGTCCCTGCCGCCGGTAAGAAAAAGCCCCCCTCTGGCCCTGGGCCCCTGTGCAGCCGAACCGGCTGCACAGGCGGTATGTCCGCCCCTGTGTTGAGCGAAGCATTTGAAGCATTTGAAGTGGAATTTGGCCCGAAGTTTAGGAAAACTTCAATTCTAAATTAACAAAAATTTTCTTGCGCTTCATGGTAATGAAGGTTTTCCTAAAATGGCAGCTGCACGTGTTACAAAGAGAAACTAAGCGTAGAAGAGAAAAGCCTGGGAATACAAGATCACCCATAATGCCATGCAGCCAGCCAGTCCGCAGATAGCTATCTCCTGTGATGTCACAGCCCTATAAAAGCCTCATCGAGCGCGGCCTCCGTCATTGCCCTGTGAGCTGAGCATAGGGTGAGATGTGGCAAGCGCTCATTCACTAGGGACAGCTGCTCCACCTGATTTATAGCGATTCATGATGAATTAATTTGGAAGTAATCACATTTTTGCAGGTTTCAACAGACAGCCTGGAACAACCAATCAGTGGGGCAGCTGGAATGAGTACAACATCATTCTATGTTGAGCTGTTGAGGGTGGGTGGGTCCGTGCAGTGTCTGAAAATAATTTTATAAAATATATAGAGACACAAGCAAGCATCTCTTCTATTGTAAGAGTGACAGTGTAGTGAAAGAATAGAAAGAAATAATTGAGAATATTTTATCAGGGAAAGCAGTTTAAAGGGGTTCTCCAGGAATTAAGAAAATGAAAATACTTAAATATTACTTCATTATAAATATATTTCCAAATACCTTACATTAGTTATAATGGCTCGTTTTGTCTGGGGAGCAATCAAAATGGAGAAACAAAATGGCCGCTGTCCTATTAGTACACACAGAACCTGTCCTAATCACACAGGAGGACAAGTTACTTCACAACACTGAGGTAAAGAGCTGCCTCATCCTTCTCTCTGCTCTAATTGTCAGGGATTATGATCCTGAATACAGATGATAAGATCTTCAGCTGAATGTCTGTAGGAATAGAGTTCATGAGGAGACATGAAGTACAGAGAGGAGGTGGTGATGTGGCTGATGAGCAGCAGCTCTTGTATGTAGTCTCCATTACCACAGTCTGTCCTGTCCTCCTCTCTGCACTTCATGTCTCCTGATGAACTCCATTCCTACAGAGATTCAGCTGAAGCTGAATAATAGGACGGCGGCCATATTGTTTCTCCTAATGATTGCGCCCCAGACAAAACGAGCCATTATAACTAGAGATGAGCGAGCATGCTCATCCGAGCTTGGTGCTCGTTCGAGTATTAGGGTACTTGTAAGTGCTCGCTGCTCGGACGAGTATCTCGCCATGCTCGAGGAAATGGCATCTCCCGCATTTTGAATTTTTGGCGCCTATAACTCAGCCAATCACTAGCCAGGAGACTCTGCGGTACCCCCTTGGTGGGCCTTACATGTCGATAGCAGGGGTTGGCTGGCCAGATCAGGTGACCCTGGAATATACTAGTGACGTCCGGCGGTGCTCGGCTCAGAGGCTGTCTGGATGTCGTTAGGGACAGATCTGCTGCGTTTCAGGGAGAGTGTTAGGGCCTGGATTTAGTTCTCTGTTAGGCAGGAGTGATCTCAAAAGAACCCAACAGCCCTTCTAAGGGCTACAAGACACTTTTTTTGTCTCCTGGCTGGGCTGGCTGGCACTAGTAGTGCAGCTATCGCCATATATAATAAACTTTGTTTTTTTGTTGTTTTATCTCAGTGATACAAATCCATTTCATACAGCTGTGTGGAACCATTCTGTGTGTCACAGTTCAGCTGTCCAGTCACCACAAACCACAATCCGTATTTTCTGTCCAGGTGACCCATACTGTACGTCACGTAATTAAAAAAGGTCTTTTGCTCTCACTGGTACAGCTACATTAGAAAAATCTGAATGCGACATTTTTCTGGGTTGCAGTGAAAATAGCAACAGTCAGCAGGGGCTGAGTTTGCTCTCTGATATATTCTGCACGTCACGTTAAAAAAAAAAAAACCCCCCCAAAAAACTTTGTTTTTTTGTTGTTTTATCTCAGTGATACAAATCCATTTCATACAGCTGTGTGGAACCATTCTGTGTGTCACAGTTCAGCTGTCCAGTCACCACAAACCACAATCCGTATTTTCTGTCCAGGTGACCCATACTGTACGTCACGTAATTAAAAAAGGTCTTTTGCTCTTACTGATACAGCTACATTAGAAAAATCTGAGTGTGAAATTTTTCTGGGTTGCAGTGAAAATAGCCACAGTCAGCAGGGGCTGAGTTTGCTCTCTGATATATTCTGCACGTCACGTTAAAAAAAAAAAAAAAAAATTGTTTTTTGTTGTTTTGTCTCAGTGATACAAATCCATTTCATACAGCTCTGTGGAACCATTCTGTGTGTCACAGTTCAGCTGTCCAGTCACCACAAACCACAATCCATATTTTCTGTCCAGGTGATCCATTCTGTACGTCACGTAATTAAAAAAGGTCTTTTGCTCTCACTGATACAGCTACATTAGAAAAATCTCTGTGCGACATTTGTCTGGGTTGCACTGAAGCAGACCAAGTCTGCCTAATCTAATAGTTTCAGTGTAATTGCTCCATACTGCATGGTACGTAATAAAATACGTAATTTTGCTATAACTTATCCACCTATATACAAACCACAATCCGTATTTTCTGTCCAAGTGACCCATACTGTACGTCACACAATTAAAAAAGGTCTTTTGCTCTCACTGATACAGCTACATTAGACAAATCTGAGTGCGACATTTTTCTGGGTTGCACTTAAGCAGACCAAGTCTGCCTAATCTAATAGTTTTATTGTAATTGCTCCATACTGCACGGTACGTAATAAAATACGTAATTTTGCTCTAACTTATCCACCTATATATTAACTTGTTCAGATTGAACAAGTTTGTGGGTTTCAGTACAGCAGGCCCACTTTTTTTTATATATACAGAAAATGTTGAATCCCAGGGCTAAGGGTCGAGGACGAGGGCGTGGGCGTGGGCATTCAATTACTGCAGGGAGCAGAGGCCGTGGTCCTGGGCAGGGTGAGACAGTACCTGCTGATGAGGGAGCAGGGGAACGCCGCAGAGCTACACTCCCTAGCTTCATGTCTCAACTTACAGGGACACGTGGTAGAGGACTGTTGAAACCACAACAGTGCGAACAGCTGATGTCGTGGATTGCGGACAATGCTTCAAGTAATTTGTCCACCAGTCAGTCTTCCATGCAGTCCACCCACATTACCCAAGGTAGCACTCCTCTGGCTCCTCCACCTCAACCTCCTTCCCCCCAGTCTGCCCCCTCCCAGGAAAATTTGGAATGCGATCCGGCATACTCTGAGGAACTGTTTTCTGGACCCTTCCCAGAGTCACAAACCACTTCTCAGGTTGCTGCTGACCTCTTTCCCGATGCCCAAGTTTTCCAACTGTCGCAGTCTGAGGGTGATGACATTGTTGACATAGTGGAAAAAGTGTGTAAAGAGGTGTCGGACGATGAGGAGACACGGTTGTCAGACATTGGTGAAGTTATTGTCAGGGCAGGAAGTCCAAGGGGGGAGCAGACTGAGGAATCGGAGGATGATGAGGTGACTGACCCAAGCTGGGTTGATAAGCCGAGTGAAGATAGTGCTTCTGAGGCGGAGGCGAGTGCTGCACCAGAACAGGTTGTAAGACGCAGTGGTGTGGCCAGAGGGAGAAGCAGGGCCAGAGCTGGTGCATCAGCAGCAACTGTTTCACGTAGTGAAGCTCCCGTGGCGAGGCCTAGTTGTTCGCAAGTCTGGAGGTTCTTTAAAGAAATTGAGGATGACTGACGGACTGTGGTGTGCAACCTGTGCCACACCAGGATCAGCAGGGGTGCAACCACTACTAGCCTAACCACCACCAGCATGCGCAAGCATATGAGTGCTAAACACCCCACTCAATGGAACCAAGGCCATTCACCTTCTGCGGGTCCCACCACTGCTCCTTCCCCTGTGTCACTCGCTGCCTCTGCTAGTCAACCCCCTGCCCAAGACCATGGCACGAGCGCCTCCCGCCGGAAAACCACACCTTCGCCTACACGATCCTCCACAGCATCCACCAATGTGTCCCTGTGCAGCTTTCAGCTGTCTTTACAGCAGACGCTGGAGCGCAAGAGGAAATACAGTTCCACCCACCCACATGCCCAAGCCCTCAACGTCCACATCTCCAAATTGCTGAGCCTGGAGATGCTGCCCTGTAGGCTGGTAGAGACAGAGGCCTTTGGCAACCTTATGGCGGTGGCTGCCCCTCGGTATTCGGTCCCCAGCCACCACTATTTTTCCCGATGTGCCGCCCCAGCCCTACACCAGCACGTGTCACAGAACATCATCCATGTCCTGACCAACGCTGTTTCTGAGAACGTCCACCTAACCACGGACACGTGGACAAGTGCTGCCGGGCAGGGACACTATATATCACTGACGGCACATTGGGTTAACTTGGTGGAGGCTGGGACCGAGTCTGACCCTGGGGCCGCTCATGTACTGCCCACACCGAGGATTGCGGGGCCTACCTCGGTCACGGTCTCTCAGACGTACTATGCCTCCTCCTCCGACCCCTCCTCCTCCTCCACCTCCTCCTCCGAATTACCATCCTTGGGCACGGCGTCTTCAGTCGGTAGCTCTAGGCGCAGCAGCAGTGCCGTGGCTAAGCGCCAGCAGGCGGTGCTCAAATTGCTGAGCTTAGGTGACAAAAGGCACACCGCCCAAGAACTATTACAGGGCATCACGGCGCAGACCGATCTGTGGCTGGCACCGCTGAACCTCAAGCCAGGCATGGTTGTGTGTGACAACGGGCATAACCTGGTGGCGGCTCTGCAACTCGGCAGACTGACACATGTGCCATGCCTGGCCCACGTGTTCAATCTAATAGTTCAGCGGTTCCTCAAGACATACCCCAATCTGTCTGATTTGCTCACCAAGGTGCGCCGCATCTGTGCGCATTTCCGCAAGTCGACCACAGATGCTGCCACTCTCAGGACAGCGCAGCGCCGCCTACAACTGCCCGCTCACCGACTGTTGTGCGATGTGCCCACAAGATGGAATTCAACATTAAACATATTATCCAGAGTTTACCAGCAGCGCAGAGCGATTGTAGACTGCCAGATGTCAACTTCCACCAGAACTGGTAGTCAGGTCAGTCAGATTCCTCAAGTCTCCAATGAGGAGTGGACGTGGATGTCTGATATCTGCCAGGTGTTGAGCAACTTTGAGGAGTCAACACAGATGGTCAGCGGCGATGCCGCCATTATCAGCCTCACCATCCCGCTGCTTTGCCTGTTGAAAAACTCACTGCTCAGCATGAATTCAGAAGCTTTGCGCTTGTCACAAGAGACGGTGGAGGAAGATACATCGCTTGATAGCCAGAGCACCCTCCGGTCTGTTTCTCAGCGTGTATCGGAGGAGGGGGATGAGGAGGAAGAGGAGGAGAATGTTGGCGAGACAGAAGAGGGTACCAATGCTCAGTCCTTCTTAACTCTTGAGCGTGTATGGGCTGAAGAGGAGGAGGAGGAGGAAATGGAGAGTCAGGCCAGTAAGGAGAGGGAATTCTTGCATGTTGGGACTCTGGCGCACATGGCAGACTTCATGTTAGGCTGCCTATCCCGTGACCCCTGCGTTAGAAGAATTTTTTCAAACACCGATTACTGGGTGTTCACTCTCCTGGACCCACGGTACAAGCAGAACCTTTCCACTCTCATCCCTGTAGAGGAAAGGAGTATGAGAGTGAATCAATATCAACAGGCCCTGGTGCACAAGCTGAAACAATCCTTCCCATCTAACGCCGCTAGCGGCAGAGGGCGTGGTTCTGTGGGCCAAGTAGCGGGGGAGAGGAGGCGAGCAGGCAGCTTGTCCAGCACTGGCAGGGGAACGCTCTCCAAGGCCTTTGCCAGTTTTATGTCACCCCAGCAAGACACTGTCACCTGTCCCCAGTCTAGGCAGAGTAGGGGTGAGCTTTACAGAAAGATAGTGAGGGAGAAACTAGCTGACCATACCAACGTCCGTACCGATCACTCTGCTCCATACAACTACTGGGTTTCAAAGCTGGACACATGGCCTGAACTGGCGCTATACGCCTTGGAGGTGCTGGCCTGCCCTGCCGCTAGCGTGTTGTCAGAGCGGGTATTCAGGGCAGCTGGTGGCGTCATCACCGATAAGCTTACACGCCTGTCAACTGACAGCGCTGACAGGCTGACGCTTATTAAAATGAACAAAGCCTGGATTTCACCGGAATTCAAATCTCCTCCGGGGGAAAGCAGCTAAAGATTAACATTACTTATATATCCGATTCCCCTTCTCTACTCCTCCTACTCCTCCTCCTCCTTGTCGTCTTTGCCTAACGCTGACCCAAAACGCAATTTTTTAGAGGGCCAACTGGCACTCTTTTACGACAATTTTTCCGGAGGGCCCCCTACAGGCCCTCTCTCCAAACAATTTTTACGGAGGGCCACCTACAGGCCCACTCTCTAAACAATTTTTCCGGAGGGCCCCCTACAGGCCCTCTCTCCAAACAATTTTTCCGGAGGGCCACCTACAGGCCTTCTCTCCAAACAATTTTTCCGGAGGGCCACCTACAGGCCCTCTCTCTAAACAATTTTTACGGAGGGCCCCCTACAGGCCCTCTCTCCAAACAATTTTTCCGGAGGTCCACCTACAGGCCCTCTCTCTAAACAATTTTTCCGGAGGGCCACCTACAGGCCCTCTCTCCAAACAATTTTTCCACCATTTCCGTGGTGTTTCCATCATTTTCTGATGTTTCCAGGTTTTCACCCAGCCTTCCCTAGGCAGAGCCTTGGTCCCCTGCAAAAAATGCTCGAGTCTCCCATTGACTTCAATGGGGTTCGTTACGCCAAACGAGCACCCGAGCATCGGGAAAAGTTCATCTCGAATAACGTGCACCCGAGCATTTTAGTGCTCGCTCATCTCTAATTCTAACTAATGAAAGGTATTTGGGAATATATTTATAATAAAGTAATATTTAAGTATTTTCATTTTCTTAATTCCTGGAAAACTCCTTTAAGGGAGTAAGGGTCTGAGGAGCTGGTGCACAGTGCTTAATAATACAGCTGCTTCAGCACCTCATTCTTGTTGTTCTGCGCTACAAAATCAGCCAACTGCAACAAAAAAGTACATTTTGTTCTCATTTGAACAAAGAGCTGTTTTTTTCCAGTGCGTGATATCTTTCTGGTGAACACATTGCATTAGAGTCAGAAGCAAATCATCTCTTCTAGTGTAACATGGACCATGTGGGGAAAGAATAGAAATAAATAATTGAGGGCCTTTGATCAGGAAAGCAGTTTGAGGGAGTGAGGTGCTTGGGCACAGTCCTTAATAATACATCTGCTGCAGAACTTAATTCTTGCTGTTCTACGCCAGAAAGCCAGCCACCTACAAGAAAAATATTTTTTTTTTCATTTGAATAAAGAGACAGCTGTTTATTTTTTCAAAACCTGACGTTTCTACATGTTATTACCAGCACAGTACCCCAATTGTATTCTGCTGCTGAGCGAAATCATTTTATGTCAATAACATCATTTTTATACCAGTACAATTAAATGCAAATTGCACCATAGACGCAAATATTATTGCCTTTCCTGCATCATTATATTTTTGGGGGGCAGGGGGGAAGAATCGCATTAGTTTGTAACTTGGAAGAATGGAAGAAACAGCCACAGCCTTTTCCTACATTATTATATTGGTGTTGTTTTTTGTATTTGTTTTTTTTTTTGGGGGGGAGGGGTAATAATCACATTTCAAGTTTGCAACGTGTGTTTTACAGTAGAGAAACATCTTTTCTGAAACTGTGTTTATAAATACAAAAAGCACAGTTGTCAAACCTTACACTGTCCTTTCCTAAATCGTTACATTGGTGTTTTGGGGGATGGAATAATTGTGGTAAAAGTTTGCAACATGTGTTTAACAGTAGAAAAACACAGTAGGTAAAAATATTATTGTCACTAATACTGCATTATTCCCAAAGTAAATTGTCAATAGCAGTATTCACTGTGTTTGTATAAAGGAAAACATTTAATTGTGCCTCTGTCTTTAAGTCACAGAAAAAACACTTGCAATTTTACTATAACCATTCTATAAATTGTGTGACTGTGTACCAAACCCTTGATTTTTCAATTAGGAAATGTGAGTTTACATTAGATCTCATAATAAAATGTCTGGAATATGGAAGGGTTCAAAATAAAAGATCCAGGCCAGTCAGCACCAAGTATCAAGGCCAGAAGTTTTAGTAGTAGCAGTAGTAGTAGTAGTAGGCCATAGTTCTCCCCGGCTTAAGAAAGACACAACATTAGCACTGAGGAGAAGAAGGATGAGCTTGTGAATTGGGTGGCTCTCTCCTGCTTTCAGTCACATGGAGGTCACTTCTGAGTCTAACACTATGCCTTGGAGCAAGGTGTCATAGCATTTCTCTTGATGCTCCTCTTTGCAGCCCCAGAGAAGCCTTTCAGTAGCATCACCTCTGTCTTCATTGCCCTGCCTAGTGTGGCATATTATTTTTCCTAAGAAGAGGCAACAAGACCCCACTACTTACTCAAGGAGTCAAGCGATAGTCAAGTCCTTCTTTCTGTTGATGACTTGTGTGAGAGCAGTCAATGGTTGGACTGCCATGAGGCAGCAGCACGGGCGATGCTAGGGAAGCTTGTTTCCATCGCGACCTGCCCTCAACCGCTCTCCTCTCTAGGCACTGGGGGAGACTAGAGGGTATTAAATACCAATTTTTAGAGCAATTGGAGCAACTTTTGTTTGGGTTTGGAAATAATTTGGAGAACCTGAAATGAACAGAATCTCAAAAGGTTTGCTCATGTCTAATCAGGGAGTACTGTAAATACCAATTTGCTTATTAATGCAACTTTAAGACATGTGCATTAGGAAAGACCCTTTCTGTTTTTTCACATTTTGTTATATTGCAACCTTGTGCTAAAAATAAATTCATGTTTTTCCTTCATCATTCTGCACTCCATACCCATAATGAGAAAGTGAAAACAGAATTTTCTAACTCTGTTCTAATTTGTCGAAAAGGAAAATTAAAATCTTGCATTGACATAAGTAATCAGAACTTTTACTCAGTACTAGGATTTTATACCATTAATCTCTTCAGATTCTCTTATGCTCCGGTTGGATGGGGACCGTCAGTGAACAGCCATTTTCAGGTCTGTTGTAGATTTTCAATTGGGTTCAAGTCAGGGCTCTGGGTGGGCCACTGAAGGACATTCACAGAGTTGCTCCTAAGCCACTCCTGTGTTGTCTTGGCTGCGTTTTTAAAGTCACTTTTTTTTGTTGGAAGTTGAACCTTCGACCCAGTCACAGGTCCAGTACAGTTTAGGTCTTGTTTTAATTAAGAATATCTCTATATTTTGCTCCATGCATCTTTACCACATGAGATCAGTCTCGCTGTCCCAGATACTGAAAATCACCCCCACAGCATTATACTGCCACCATCATGCTCCACTCTCGGAATGGTATGGGCAAATGGTGAGCAGTGCCTGGTTTACTCCAGATATGATGCTTACAATTGAGGCCAAGTGTTTTTTTTTTTTCTCACAGTCTGAGGGTCCTTTAGGTGTTTTTTTTAAACTACAGATAGGTTTTCATGTGTCTTTTACTGAGGAGAAGCTTCTTTATGGCCACTCTGCCATGAAGCCCAGATTAGTGAAGTGCTTCAGTGATGGCTGACATTCTTGACATTTCTCCCATCTGCACACAGAAGCTCAGCCTGAGTAACCATTGGAGTCTTGTTCACCTCTTACCAAGGCCCCTCTCGCCCAATTACTGTACTTAGTTTGGTGCGAGGGCCAGCTCTTGAAAGAGTCCTGGTTGTTCCAGACTTCTTACATTAAAAAATGATAACGGCCACTGTGCTCTTGGGAACTTTCAGTGTAGCAGAAATTTTTTGTACCCTTCTTCAGTTCTTTTGTACCCTTCTTCAGTTCTATGCCTCCACACAATCCTGTCTCTGGGCTCTACCATCAGTTCTTTTCCCCTGGCTTGCTTTTTGCTCTCATATGCATTGTCAGCTGTGAAACCATATATACATATACACATATACACATAGACAGGGATGTGTTTTTCTAATCAAGTTCAGTCAATTGAATTTACCACAGGTGCACTCCAATCAAGGTATAAAAACATCTCAAAGATGATCAAGAAAATTGGGAGGCCCCCAGAGCTAGATTTCAAGTGTCATAGCAATTTACACTAAAATCTAGATGAACTGACATAAGTAAATGGGCCAATGTTTTAAAACACTTCAGGTATGAGTAATTGCAAATGTTGTGGTGCACTCGTTGTAGGAGAATAGCCCATAGATTTTCAGATAGTCACTGGGTTAATCAGTGATTCATATGAAAGTCTGCACTTTTCATTAAATGTGATCATTTTATAATCTTGACTATGAATTGCTAGTAAAGGTGACCTCATGTAGTACAGGGCCTGGAGACAATAGAATCATGAAGATAATGAAAGGTTTGGAGTAAAATATATTTTATATTGCAATTATATCATCTTTATTATTTTAATAAATGTGCACTTACAAATGACATGCATATAGTAAAAAAGAGTGTAGATTAGAGGTCACTCTGTATTCCATACACAAATATAAAACCGTTACTTATAAGTAATCTATTTTAAATAGTTTGCAAGTAGCTTGTTAATTAAGTAAAAAAGATTCTATAGGCAAACTGTGTAAAGGAGCCAAGAGGGTCATAAATTAATAATTTTATGGTTTTATGGCATAGTTGAGAATTATTAAATAGATCGCCAACATACAGTACATACATATGTAAAGTTTGACTATCATTTGACCATCCCACTTTGGTCATAAATTTTGTAAATGTAGATATGGCATAAAGTGGTATAGCCCTAAGCATGAGGTGTAAAGCATGTGTAACATTTTAGATAAGAGTATACTGTCAGCTATTTAGCGATTGTCTGAGCTGTTGGAAATCACAAAGGGATTTTCAAAAAGGTAATATGTCACTTGCTGCAGCTGAGGTGGTGTCGTAAGTTACCACATATGTAACATTTCATTTGTTTTGCCATGTTTCTGGTATCTAGCATATATTTTTTATAATATGCACATTTATTTTGAAGGAAGTCTTCTTGTATACTTGTCATAGGATAGCTTTCTATGGCACCGCCCTTTATTGTAATGATGCATGGCTTGTGTCTCATTGGTGGGTATACGTTATACATTAGTAATTCTAAATTCACATACTGTACACAAATACACTTTCTGTGAATATGTAGGACCTCCAGGTAGAAATATACCTATTTTGTTACATTGTATAACTTCCATATCCTTTGACCATACCTTTTAATGCAAAAAGTTACCACCAGAAGTGTACAGTACACAGTAGAGATAGATAGATAGATAGATAGATAGATAGATAGATAGATAGATAGATAGATAGATATATTGTTCACCTAGTTATCGTTTGTCACATTTGGGACTGTTTCACAACCCATAGCTCTTTATGAAGAGAAGTCTCTGCCTAGTACATGTAGGTGTGTGGGTTATGAGCAGTGTCTTCATGGAATGCCTACACTGCTATGCCTGTACTCAGACACAGTGCCAATGGAGTGATCGCACATATGAACACTTTGTAATTACCAATATCTTTAGCTTAGTGCTTGTGTACATATCTAATAAGAAGAGTTTCCTCTTACATGTAAATATTTTGTTTTTGTAATTTTCTTATTTTTTTATCTTTTTAGTAGTGA
>ONZH01012048.1:0-20633 GCA_900303285.1 Rhinella marina | reverse complement strand
CTCACACACACACACAATGACAATTAGGGGTGGGGTCTATTTGCTTTCCCCCTTGCCTATGCCATCTGTGGTTGTCATAGGCAACGTGATTTTAAGGGGTGCAGAATTTTCATCTTCTTTTTTGTCTAGTTTGGCTTGGGGTCCATGGCAATGTAGAGGAAAGAAGGTTTCCTTGTATGGTCTCACTTTACAGAGAGGTTAGATTGTGTTTGGAGTGTATTGTTGAGAGGCTGTGATAGTGGCGTAATAGTGCGACTTGGGCGCGTTATATGCACCCAGACATGCTTCCCCTGCTGTCCCAGTTGCATTCCAGCAGTGTTGGCATCCTTTTCTGAGGTTCCAGGGTGGACTTGGTGACCTCCAAGTGGTCGAATTGAGATTTCCAAGTGGCGAGCATTTTTTCCCCATAGACTTTAATGGGATTCGATATCTGGTCGAATAGTCGAATTTCGCGGTCTATTCGAATCGAATTTCGAAATTTCGAATATTTCACTACTCGCTCATCTCTAGTTATTATATATATTTTTCTATATACTTATATATATATATATATATATATATATATATATATATATATATGCAGGACGATATTTGAAAAACTAACGGGTTCTTATCATAACTAGATATTTTATTATATAGGAAATTAGCCACATATGATATATTGGAATGGGAGCAATTAATATAAAAGAAACGCATGAAGTTCAGAAAAAACGCAAACAAATCGCAATGAAAAAAATATGAACTATATGGATTAAAAATATGATAGATATACTAATTATAACCACAATAGAAGTATATTGGACATCAAATGCCAAAAATATACTTGAATAGGGTTCAATTCATATTGAATAGGGTTCAATTCAATGATTGGAGCGGATATAAATAGTGGGTGGTGCTTATTCATACCAATGTTAGCCACTGAAGAAGAGGTCAGCAGACCTGGAAACGCGTTTGGCAGAGACTGGCACTATTGGCACATTACTTATCACCCACCGTTACCACTCACCTGTTTTTACTATTCGCTATTTGCGAACGTACAGATGTATGATTCAATTGATCGACAATGCTGCAAATTATTCTGCGATCCACAGTTTCCGGGAGAACACGCACGCAAGAAGCTATCACGTGGGACGCCGAAGACTCCGGAGAGCTATCCCAGCATTTGTTTAAAAGCTTTCTGTGCCGACCAGAGAGAACCTTTGCTGGCACCACATGTTTTAGCCTGTAAGAGCTTGCGTTGGAACCATTATATATTGCTATATCCATTTCAAGACACCACGGGGGACGCCTCAGTAGGTGTATCTTGGGACGATACACAAAACTGTAAGTAGGGGATCTCCCCAACACCGGAGTTTTAACTCCCCTATAATTCATTCAAAGAGACTAACAATATATAGTGGCATTGAAATTGGAATCCTGGGTACAATTTAATTGAATTGACATTTGCGATAAGGAAACTTACTTTTCTGTCTAAAGGATCATTGCTACATATCTTTCCTATGTAAAGGAACATCATTTCCCATGTAAAGGAACATCATTACTTATCTGCAAATTCCGATGCAAGAGGTCGACAAGACTTACTATTTGATTTTATTTGTATTTTATTTTAGGCTGTATACATTGTATTGATTTTATATCCAGATAGTTGTAATAAATTACTGCATTTTTTTCCTCATAAACCAGATGGGAGTGCCTATTTAATATTTCCTTGTCAAATTATTTTTTATGGCACTCTGTGCCAATAATTATTGAGGGGGGCACTATCTGCATGGTACTAGTATTTTTAGGGGGACTGTTTCAGCAGTATAGTATTGGGGATCACAGCGGGCACAGTATCAGGGGTGGTAGATTGGGGTGTTGAGAAGATGTGAGGAGGAGAAAAGTAAGAAACTAAGATGTCTGTTTGACAAACTCTGCAGAGACAAGACACAGCTGAAAGAAATCATCATGGTGGTCTGGTCTGAAAACAGAAGATGAGGAAAGAGAACATCTACATCAGAGGAGACATCACTGGATGTAAGAGGTATATATGTGTATGTTCTGTAGCGGTGTATGTAATGCTTTCCACCTATGTTTTTAAAGGGGTTAACCCCTCTAACGACCCCCCTCCCCCGCGTCCGTGCCCCTCCTATAGATTATACTTACTTACTCCATTCCCCGGCATCCGCTGCAATAGCAGGCTGCGATGGGGATGAGCTTACCCACGATGCTTGGGAGGCTCTCCCCCTTCTTCTTCCCTCCAACGTCACCGGATGTTTTGATCCACGTGACGGTGAGATGCAGTGGTGGCCATGTGGGGATCAGGAGCAATGCGGGTGCCGGGGAGTGGGGTAAGTATAATCCATTTGAGGGGCCTGGGCATTGGGGGTCATGTTTTAGATGTTGGATAACCCCTTTAACGGTAGGGTTTGAAGGAAGGGGTTAGGTTGAGAATTTAGTATGGGGTAAGGGGGGGCGCCATTTCCATTTTTGCCTCAGGCAGCAGAAAGGCTAGGTGCACCCCTGTCCCTGGCCACAAAGTGCTGAGATAAGGGGGGGCCCAAGCTGAACTCTTGCACCAGGGCCCATGAGCATTTAGCTACACCCCTGCTGCCTACCTACCATCACGTTCTGTACGGCTGCTGTCTTCATCTACTTCCACTACTGCCACTTGCCAACCATCACGTTCCCTCAAGCCACTTATTTTTTATTTCATAAGACCTTGTGTGTTTAAACAGAATCTGCCTCCGATCAGGGACAAGTTTTAGAAGCTTTGGAATATAAAGACGTGTTGGCGCGGTGTCTTTTTAAACTTACTGTATGTTAGAGCGATCAAATGTGCATTTACCCATAGCTATGTATGTCAGTGCCACTCAGACATCAATCACTATTTCTGTAATTGCTCTCCAGAGCTTAACCCCTTGGCGCATTTGGACGTAACTGTACGTCCAAAGTGCAAGTAAGTTGCTGCATTTGGACGCACAGTTACGTCCAAACTGCTTACCGGGACTGTGACACTATAAAGTGTCACAGCCCCGGAGTCTCCGCTCTCCCGGAGAGCAGAGACGTCGGGGAAGCCGGCAAGGGACCAATCAGAGTGGTCCCTTGCCAGCAAGCGCTCCGATTGGTTAGTCTCTGCAGACTAACCAATCGGAGCGCTTCAGTATTAAAATGCCGGTTTCAGGCTGCGATCTCCACTCTGGAGAGAGATCGCAGCCTGAAACCAGGTAAGTCCTCTGTGCCCCCACATAGCCCCCTTCTTGTAGTGCCCCCCTTGTAGTGCCCCCTCCTTGTAGTGCCTCCTTGTGCCCCCTCCTGCTGCGCTGTTTCCATTGATGGCAGCGGCTCAGGATCGGAGCCGCTGCCATCAGCAGAGAGTGTGAGCTGTAATTACAGCTCACACTCTGCTGCTAACAGCTGAAATCGGTGCTGGCACCGATTTCAGCTGTTTAACCCCATAGATGCTGCGGTCAGTAGCCGCCCGCAGCATCCATGGGGTTAAGAGGGAGGGAGCTCCCTCTCTATACCATCGGGCCGCCGCTGCTGCAATGGCAACGGCCCGATGGTTACCATGGCAACCAGACGCTTTACAAAAAGCGTCCTGGTTGTCATGTAGCTAAGGCTGATTAGACCCTCAGGGTCTGATCAGCCTTAGTGTAGCACTGATACAGTGCATTGCAATAGATGGCTATTGCAATGCACTGTATAGCCATCAAGCCCACTGGATCTTCAAGATCCAAATGGGTCTTGATAAAGTTTAAAAAAAATGTAAAAAGTAAAAAGAAAAGTGTGAAAAGAAAGTAAAAAAAAGTGTAAAAAAGTAAAAAAAATAAAGTTTAAAAAAAGTTAAAAAAGCGCCCTTTTTCCCCAAATAAAGTAAAAAAAAAGAAAAAGTACACATATTAGGTATCGCCGCGTCCGTATCGACGGGCTCTATAAAAGCGTCACATGGTCCACCCCGCCAGCTGTACGCAAAAATTTTTTTAAAAAAAAAACTATACCAAAACAGCCATTTTCTGTCACCTTGCCACACAAAAAGTGTATTAGCAGGCGATCAAAAAGGCGTATTTACCCCAAAATGGTACAATCAAACCGTCATCTCGTCCCGCAAAAAATGAGCCCCTACCTGAGACAATCGCCCAAAAAATAAAAAAACTACAGCTCTCTGACTATGGAGATACTAAAACATGATTTTTTTTGTTTCAAAAATGATATTATTGTGTAAAACTTAAATAAATAAAAATAAGTATACATGTTAGGTATCGACACGTCCGTAACAACCTGCTCTACAAAAATATCACATGATCTCTCCCCTCAGGTGAACACCGTAAAAAATAAAAAATAAAAAACTGTCTAAAAAAAGCCATTTTTTATCACATTTCATCACAAAAAATTTAATACCAAGCGATCAAAAAAGTGTATGCCCCAAAAATAGTACCAATCTAACCGTCATCTCGTCCCGCAAAAAATGAGCCCCTACCTGAGACAATCGCCCAAAAAATAAAAAAACTACAGCTCTCTGACTATGGAGATACTAAAACATGATTTTTTTGTTTCAAAAATGATATTATTGTGTAAAACTTAAATAAATAAAAATAAGTATACATGTTAGGTATCGACACGTCCGTAACAACCTGCTCTACAAAAATATCACATGATCTCTCCCCTTAGGTGAACACCGTAAAAAATAAAAAATAAAAACTGTCTAAAAAAAGCCATTTTTTGTCACATTTCTTCACAAAAAATGTAATACCAAGCGATCAAAAAAGCATATGCCCCAAAAAATAGTACTAATCTAACCGTCATCTCGTCCTGCAAAAAATGAGCCCCTACCTGAGACAATCGTCCAAAAAATAAAAAAACTACAGCTCTCTGACTATGGAGACATTAAAACATGATTTTTTTTTGTGCTTCAAAAATATTGTGTAAAACTTAAATAAATAAAAAAAAGTATACATAATTGATATTGCCGCGTCCGTAACGACCTGCTCTATAAAAATATCACACGATATAACCTGTCAGATGAATGTTGTAAATAACAAAAAATAAAAACTATGCCAAAACTGCTAGTTTTTGTTACCTTGCCTCACAAAAGTGTAATATAAAGGTACCGAAAATCGCATGTACCCTAGAATAGTACTAACAAAACTGCCAACTTATCCCGTAGTTTCCAAAATGGGGTCAGTTTTTGGAGTTTCCTACTCTAGGGGTGCATCAAATCTGACATGGAAACTTAAACTTTTTCCAGTGAAATCTGCCCTGGCGTTCCTTTCCTTCTGCGCCGTGCCGTGTGCCTGTACAGCAGTTTACGATGACAAATGGGGCATTTCTGTAAACTACAGAATCAGGGTAATAATTATTGAGTTTTGTTTGGCAGTTAACCCTTGCTTTATTCTCGGACTAAAATGATTTAAATGGAAAATCTGCCAAAAAAGTGAAATTTGGAAATTTTGGCTACATTTTTCTTTAATTCTTGTGGAACACCTAAAGGGTTAATAACGTTTGTAAAATCAGTTTTGAATACCTTGAGGGGTGTAGTTTCTAAAATGGGGTCATTTTTGGGTGGTTTCTATGATGAAAGTCTCACAAAGTGACTTCAGACCTGAACTGGTCCTTAAAAAGTGGGTTTTGGAAATTTTGTGAAAAATGTCAAGATTTGCTTCTAAATTTCTAAGCCTTCTAACGTCCCAAAAAAATAAAATGTAATTTTCAAAATGATCCAAACCTGAAGAAGACACATAGGGAATGTAAAGTAATAACTATTTTTGGAAGTATTACTATGTATTTTAAAAGTAGAGAAATTGACATTTGGAAATTTGGAAATTTTTCTAAATTTTTGGTAAATTTGGTATTTTTTTATAAATAAGAATGAAATATTTTGACTCAAATTTACCACTGTCATGAAGTACAATATGTGAC
This sequence comes from Rhinella marina, assembly GCA_900303285.1. Taxonomy (NCBI): domain Eukaryota; kingdom Metazoa; phylum Chordata; class Amphibia; order Anura; family Bufonidae; genus Rhinella; species Rhinella marina. The sequence continues at coordinate 14,735 of ONZH01012048.1, read as the reverse complement.
GAGAAAACAATCTCAGAATGGCCCGGATAAGTAAAAGCGTTCTAAAGTTATCACCACATAAAGTGAGACATGTCAGATTTGAAAAATGGGGCTCCGGCATTTGGTCCAAACTGGCTGTCGGTTGAAGGGGTTAAAGAGGGGGAAGGGGAAAAAAATCATAACAAATAAACAAAAATAGATAACAAGTTTTCCTAAAAAAAATCCTAGGAGGCTAGAGGAGGGTTATATACCAACTTTCACGGCAATTGGAGCACGTGGATATTTTCAGTAGCCCCATAGAACTGAAAGGAGGGAGGCTGCACATGCACAGTACACTCTTCACCACTTTCGGGGCTCTGTTTAGGAGATAGATGCTAGAGATATGCCCCCTTTGTCTCAGACGAGACAACCCCCTTAAAAAAGTAAATTGTGTTTATAAACAAAGTGGAGAGGGCGTCAGTTGCAGAGATCTGGGTAATTATAACACCCCTGCTGCTCCTAGAGGCTCATTTACTTATATTAAAACACAGTTTTTCTCAGCAATGCAGGCACATATGAACATGGGGTCAACATTCAGCTGCCAAACGCACATGCAACAGCCAGTTTCATAAGTACAAATCTGCTTACTGATGCCCTTTAAATTGTAAAATTTCATACAGGCAATTTTTTAAGCATTTTAAACTCCTGAAGAGATGCCTAAGGGGGAAAAAGATATCTATAAAAGGCACACTTAAGGCTAGGATTTCTTGCGACTGCCGCGGCGATCCAATTCATTTCTATGGGATCCCCGCTACTCAGGGATTCTGGCTACGACAACTGTCGCCATGTAGCCCTAGCCTAAAGCATGCTGCATTTTTATCAAAAACACACAAAAAAAATCTGGATTCTGGCATATAAATAAATACAAAAAAATGTAGCAGGAAATGGCAAAAAACTTGAAAAATTTTACAAAAGGACAATGGGCAAGTTCACTAAGACTTTCACAAAGTGTTTGTGAAAATTCGTTGTGAGATGTGCCAAAATAAGAAGTCTATGTATTACTAATCCAGAAAAAAATCACTTTACTGATCATTAACTAATTATATTCAATATTTCTGGAGCCTAATGGGCGTAAATCAGTATACAGTTGAGCCCTAAAGGCTACACTTAGACTTACTCTATTTTTCCAGGTGTTCAATACAAGGATTAAATACCTTTGCTCTTTTGTGGCTTTCTATCAAATACAAAAATGAGAACCTTTTTTAACTGCTCCTTGTTTAATATTTTGCAGCAAATGATGCAGGCGTTTTACTGGCAAAAAGGAGGTCACTGTAATTTTTGAAGTGTGACTTTGTATGTTATTGTATGTAAACAAAATTAAAAAAACAGTATATACATTCCACTATTATTATTATTCTTATTATCTTATTCAAATATTGTTTATTACAGAATAGACAAAAGGGCTAATTAATTACACTTACTGATAATAATAATAATAATAATAATAATAATAATAATAATAATAATAATAATAATAATAATTAACGCACCCAGATAGCAATGTCAGATTGCTGCAAAACTCGTCGTGCAGTTATGTCTCAGTCAGATATATAATGGAAGTTCACTTAACACTAGTGAGCACATCTTGCCTTTGCTGTGGAGTTACACAGTGCCTCAACTGCTGGTGTAATGATCTGGAGAGCAATCACATACGACAGTCGATCACCCCTAGTAGAGATACAAGGGACACAGCCATATGTGCAGGACATCATGCAGCTACATATGTTGACTCTAATGGCCGGGCTTCCAAATGGCATTTTTCAGCACATAGCTAGAGATCCCAGGATCTTTCTTCCGGATTGCAACACTTCCTTGGCCTGTCCAATTGCCAGATGTATGGCCAATCGAGCATTTATAGACTAACTGGGACACTAGCTTTGGCAACCTACAAGGCTACAGGCTCAGATGCAACATCAGTGGGCAAATGTGCCACAGGATATCATATGGAAGCAGTATGCCCCCATGCCCAACCATATGTCATCTTGCATCCAAGATAGAAGCTTGTACAGTTTTCCCCAATAAACATACCTTTTTGTTCTAATATCATAATCACTTACATATAGCATCATTACATTCACACATTTAAAGTTTCATATGAATTAAACAACTCTTATTTTATTTTTTGTTGATGAGTGGATTTCCGTAATCTTGGAAAAGTGGTTGAAATATTTGGTATGGTTTGCTTTGTTAAAGGGGCATTTTAAATGAATAATTTTAGTTACATGCAGCGTCTGAGTGAGTTAATATATCAAGCAATCATTACTTATGTTATGAGTTATGTTTTCATCATGTGAATATAGTCCATAGTTACATCCCTGTACAGATGATAGCTGATTATCATCAAGATGTCCTCTTCCAGAGAAGTAATTAAATACATTTTCAAGAGTCTATAGGAACTAAAAGTCCCATACAGCTGTCCAGTTAACACAGAGGTGTTAACAAGATGAATGCCCTGATGTTAGATGGCCTGTGTCCAGATGACTCTAGTGTTCTGGAAAGGAGTGAAGTCCTCTACGATACAAAGAAAAATATAATGCTTCACAGCCAGCCCAAATCCATATTTTACAATATAACAAATTTATGTATTTATGGTTGGGGAATTTAGATGATTCTGTCCACTCAAGCACTATGAGGATTGATCTTAGGAGACCTCAGAATTGAACATCTGTTAAAATTGTTAATATTTCACATACATGTTTGGTATGGGTAGATTAATAAATATGTTGGGGTTACTTGCCAATCATATTATCTTGCTATAGTAGGTGGTTCCTATTAAGAAAATATGATATTGATCATCAGGGGCATTGCTAGGTTAAAAGATTCAGGGCCTTGGCCGCTGACTTTTTTTTTCACAGGCCCCCAAATCTACTGCCTGCCAGATAGATAGAACTGTATTGCCGTTCTCAGGACAGCAAACTAATTGAATCTAATGCCCTGCAAGAGCTGAAGGACCTGTGATGACATCACAGTCATTGTGATCAGTTCTAAATGCAGTAGCTGAAATGGACCTGCGATTATGTCATCATCATGTGACCAGTGAAGGAGAGGATGGCTCAGCAGTGAGGAGGAGGGGAAGAAGCTGTGGTGAGGTCTGCTACATGAGGAGAGGTAAGTAAAGGGAGAGACAGAACAATGCTGGGAGTTTTAGTTATTTAACTGGGACTGTTTGTTAGGGCTGAAAGGAGGGAAGTTATTTACATGGGACAGTGGGGTGGAGTGATGTTATTTACATGGGAATGCATGTTGGAGGTGGCTTGGGCAGGGTTATGTTATTTATAAGGGACTGTATGTTGAAGGCGTCTAGGGGAGGGAGTGATGTTATTTAGATGGGACTGAATATTGAGGGGTGATATTTACATTGGACTGTATGTTGAAGGCTGCTGGGGAGGGGGTGATGTTATTTACATGGGACTGAATATTGAGGGGGTGATATTTACATGGGACTGGATGTTGAAGGCGGCTGGGAAGGGGGTGACATTTACATGGGACTGTATGTTAAAGCGGCTGGGAAGGGGGTGATGTTCTTGACATGGGACTGTATGTTGAAGGCAGCTGGGGAGGGGGTGATGTTCTTGACATGGGACTGTATGTTGAAGGTGGCTGGGGAGGGGGTGATGTTATTTACTAGTGTTGGCGAGCATGCTCGCCCAAACACTATATTCGTCTGAGTATGGCGATGCTCGGCACATCGCGGTGTTCAGCCAAACAAATGTGCTTGAGCGCCATGCTCAAGTCTCCTCGCCGCACGTTTCTTGGCTGCTATGCAGCCAATAAGCATGCGGGGAAGTACTGGCATTCACTGTAAATCCGTAGCCATGTTGGCTACTGGCATTACAGTGATTGGCTGGCCGGAACGCGTCATCAGGTGCTATAAAGCACCCGATGACACGTGGTTCGGCTCAGTCTTAGTCATGGAGAGCTGCTGCAAGGAGGGACAGATAGTGTAGGGATAGGATTTGGCTAAGCAGGTTTAGTTTTTATTTTCAAAAGACCCAAAAGTCTTTTTAAGGACTATTGTTTTATCTGGCTGCAACATCTATTCTTTTTTTGGCTAAATTTGCGCAAAATTGGCTGACCACTTGCGCTACGTCTGCTGTATAACGTTTGTGCATCCTAAATACCAGTGACATTTAGTGTATTTTTTTCTGCTGCTAATCAAGGTGACATTCCCTGCGCTACGTCTGCTGTATAACGTTTGAACATCTTAAATACCTTTGACATTCAGTGTAATTTTTTCTGCAGTTAGTGATGGTGATATTACCTGTGCTACGTCTGCTGTACATCGTTTGAACATCCTAAATACCTATGACATTCAGTGTAATTTCCTAACAATTTTTCCTCTAAAATTGATTTTATCTTTGGTTTTGGGCGTATTATTGTCATTCTGTAAAAGTGGCGTAATACTCGGACAACATCGTTCCCAGAAGCGACTTGGGAGTCCAAGATGCATCCAAACATCCTCCCTATGCTGTTCCCAAACCATTTCAGTGGTGTTTCCATCATTTTCTGACCTTTTCCTGTGAACCAGACACCCTCCCCTCTTCAGAGCAAGGGGTGCCTGGTTTAGTGCTCTGGTTCTTCTATTGACTTCCATTGTGCTTGGGTGCTCTGTAGAGCACTCAAGCATCACCAAGTGTTCTACCCGAGCACTAGAGCACCCAAGCACTTTGGTGCTCGATCATCACTATTATTTATGTAGGACTGTATATTGGAGGGGGCTGGAGAGATGGTGTGATGGTATTTCCATGGAACTCTATGGTGGAGGGAGGGAAATAATATATTTACATTGAACTGTTTGGTGGTGAGGCTGAGGAATTATAATTTCGGAGGACACTAAATAGAGGAATATAACTAAAGGGGTCATTGAAGTGAGATTATAATTACTGGGGACACTAAAGGGCGAGCATTATAACAGTAGAGGACAATATAAATACTGGGAGCACTTCATAGTGAGCATTATAACAGTAGGGAGCAGTATAAATAGTAGGGGCACTGTAGGGGCATTTTAAATCCACGGGACACTATATGCATTCTTATCACTACTGGGGGCACTTTAGGAGGGACTTATAGACCCTCCTTATTTCTACTAAGAGCACTGTGAGGGGGCTTATTACTACTGATGGGTCTGTAGAGAGCTTTATTACCACTGGGGGAACAATAGGGAGCCTTGTTTCTACTGGTGGCTCTGTGAGGGCATTATTAATACTAGAGGGCAATATTACTAATGGAGGCATTCTTGGGGAGCATTATTACGGTTGGGGGCACTGTAGAGGGCGGTATTACTAATGAGGGCACTCTGGGAGGGAATTACTATTGATTGGACTATGAGGAGCACTATTACTATGTGGGGGACTATGTGTATGGCAATTATTTTTTTTTTTGGATCATATTTTGGGGTAATGGGGAGCACAGTGAGCAGCAGGATAACACTGTGGGGGCTCCAGGTTGGGAGATGATAGAAAAGTGAGGAAGCTAAGATGTTGTGTCACACTCTGCAGAGACAAGGCGGCTGAAAAAAGTTGCATGGACCAAATGGAGATGATGACAGAGAAGGTCTACATCAGATGAGACATCACCTGGGTGGCCCTGGATGTGAGAGGTATGTGCTGCTATATAGCTATATAGCAAGTACAGTAAAATGTCTTCAGTGCTAGTGTTTGCAGGGTGGGGAGGGGCATCGGTCGACTTAGAGAATAGGCCATATGCATTGGAGCATCACCTCTCTAAGCATCACAATCACCTCTCTAAGTTTCAGGGAGCTTGCTCGAATGAGAGTGATGCACCGGAAACAAATCTGAAGTTGCACTAACGTTGGTGTTTAACTTTATGTGTGTGTGGTTATGTCTGTATATAAGACTATTCAAGATTCCTGCTCTGTGTGATGCTTTGAGTGACTTTACAAACAGTGGTACTTGAAAGTTTGTGAACCCTTCAAAATGTTCTATATTTCTACATATTGTTCCATTATTGACAGTGCAGTCCAGTGCACATGTTGTCTAATATATGCAGTCCTGGAACAGCCGTTTAACCCCTTCCCGACCGCCGCCGTACATGTACGGCGCGCGGGCGGTGCGGGGACATGACGCCCGCTCGCGGGTGCGGCGGGCGTCATGGCTGGCAAGTCTCTGCTGTTTCTAACAGCAGAGACTTGCCGCATCTTACCTCCGTCTGCGGAGACTTCCTGGGCCTTACTGATGCCGTGATCACACGTGATCACGGCATCAGGATGCGTCTGAACCCGGAAGCCCACGCTTGGCCAATCGGGGTGTCTGTACACCATATGAAAACTGTAATCCTCGCTGGTGAGGATTACAGTTTTCAAACTGCAATTCTTATTCTGGCCACTAGATGGCAGGCCAGGATAAGAAATGAGCAATTCATGGTTTTAACTGCATCTAGTAAATACATGATTGCTCATAAAGAAAAAAAACAAAACACAATAGATCAGATGATATTTGAGCTTTAAAATAATCACAGAAAAATTAAAAAAAATGTTAAAAAATATATAAAAAATAAAAAAGATATAAAAGTTCACCCCCCTTTCCGTATAAGTAAAAAATAAATACCTAAATAACAATAAATATAGACATCATGGGTATCACCGTGACCGAAAACGCCCGTACTTTTAAAATATAAAAAAAAATTTCAATACGGCGAATTGTGTGGCGGAAAAAAGCGTCCAAATGGCGATTCGCAGTTTTTTGTCCCTTTTTTTTCTAAAAAAAATTAAATAAAAAGTGATCAAAAAGTCATACACACCCCAGAATGGTATCAATAAAAACTTCAGACCGCCCCGCAAAAAATGAGCCCCCATACAGCTCTGTACACATAAATACCAAAAAGTTATAGGGGTCAAGATATGACAAGGAAAAAAAAAAAAAAAGGGCAACTTTCTAATTATTTTATCACCATCTAAACGCAGGAAAAACTATACATATTAGGTATTGCCGGATTCGTACTGACCAGTAGAATGAAAGTAACCGGTCAGTTTTAATGCACATCGAACGCTGTAAATAAGAAACCCGTAGAACTGTAGCGGAATAGCGGTTTTCTTGCAATTTCACCCCATTTGGAATTTTTTTCCCGCTCCCCACTACACCATATGTAATATTAAATGGTGGCGTTGAAAAGTACAACTTGTCCCGCAAAAAACAAGCCCTCATACAGCTATGTGAACAGAAAAATAAAACAGTTATGGCTGTTTGAAGGCAGGGAGCGCAAAACGAAAATGCAGAACCGAAAAAACCTCCGGTCGTGAAAGGGTTAAGGGTGCATATCTTTGTTCAAAATGTGAGCAAATTGCCCATTTGTAATCGCACATCTTGTATCTAACCGGGCAAATTTCAACACTGAGAAGCGCTGACAATTTGGAAAAGAGTTTGCTGCTCACTGAGCAAGCACTATATGGGGTAGATGTGGGGGAGGGTGGTAGTGAGGAGGCTCAGGAAAGTAAGGTAGCTAGCTGGGTAACAGTTAGAAAGCGGAGTAGAGGGGAAAGTGCCAGGGAGGCTATCCCTGATCTGACACACGCCAACAAGTTTGCAAGTTTGGCAGATGAGGGGGATGCCACTCCAGGGAGAGCACTGCTGCAGCCGGACACTTCCTCTGCCAGTCAGGGAAATGTCAGCTCCAGTAAGCAGGGGACCAGGAGAGCAGGGCAGGCCAGACAGGTGTTGGTAGTGGGAGACCGGGATCGTCGAACGGTGTGTTGCCTTTCTGGCACTCGAATTCGACACATCGCGGATCGGGTTGACAGATTACTGGGAGGGGCTGGAGAAGATCCAGCAGTCATGGTCCATATCGGAACCAATGACAAAGTTAGAGGTAGGTAGAGCATCCTTAAAAATGATTTTAGGGATTTAGGTCATAAGCTTAGGGCAAGAACCTCAAAGGTAGTGTTTTCCGAAATACTGCCTGTACCACGAGCCACACAAGAAAGGCAGCGGGAGATTAGGGAGGTAAACAAGTGGCTCAAGAACTGGTGTAGGAAGGAGGGGTTTGGGTTCCTGGAGAACTGGGCCGACTTCTCTGTTAGCTACAGGCTCTATCGTAGGGATGGGCTGCACCTCAATGAGGAAGGGGCAGCTGTTTTTGGGGAGAAGATGGCTAGAAGGCTGTAGGAGTGTTTAAACTAGGGACTGGGGGTAGGGTAACTACATTATAGGAGGGGAAGATAGTGCAGCTAGAGACCTGGGGCAAGGTAATGGAACTGGGGGGGGGGAATAGAAGGAGGAACTAGAACATTTCAGAAGGAAAGGTGTAGGGGAAAAAATATACATCAACCTCTTAATTGTATGTACACTAATGCCAGAAGCCTGACTAATAAAACTGGTGAACTGGAATTAGTGATGTGTGAGGAGGACTATGACACAGTGGGAGTAACTGAGACATGACTGGATGATAGCTATGACTGGGCAGTTAACGTACAGGGTTACAGTCTGTTTAGAAAGGATTGTCAAAACCGGAGAGGGGGAGGGGTCTGCCTTTATGTAAAGTCCTGTCTAAAGCCCGCACTCCGGGAAGATATAAGTGAGGGACATGAAGATGTGGAGTCACTGTGGGTAGAAATACATGGAGCCAAAAACAATATTAAAATACTAAGTACACAGAAAATCTACTTCTAAACTAAATAGACGAGGCGGCAAATCATAATGAGGTCGTTATTATGGGGGGATTTCAACTACCCAGATATAGACTGGGAAACTGAAACCTGTACATCTCATAAAGGAAACAGGTTCTTGGCAATAACCAAAGACAATTACCTTTCCCAACTGGTTCAGGACCCCACTAGAGGGACGGCCATACTGGACTTAGTATTAACCAATAGACCTGACAGAACAACAGATGTGCAGGTTGGGGGACACCTGGGTAACAGTGACCATAAAATAATAACCTTTAAATTGTCATTAAAAAAAGCATTTCTTCAGGGAGGAACAAAAATACCAAACTTCAAAAAAGCAAAATTTAGCCAACTAAGAGAGGCCATAGGCCTAACTAACTGGGACAAAGTCCTCAAAAATAAAAATACAGCCACAAAATGGGATATTTTTAAAAGCATCCTAATATCTAATTGTGAGAGGTACATACCTTATGGAAATAAAAGGTTAAAGGGGTTCTCCGAGTTATATATATTGATGACCTATACTCAGGATAGGTCATCAATATCAGATCGGCGGGGGTCCGACACCTGGCACCCCTGCCGATCAGCTGTTTGAAGAGGAGGCACGCACCGTATCAGTGCTGCCTCCTCTTCACTGTTTACATGCTGGCCGACACGGGGGTAGTGGTGAGCAGGTGTAATTACACCCAACTGCCCCATTCATTTCAATGGGAAGAATCGCTCCCATACAAGTCTTTGGAAGCGATTCTTCCCATTGAAATGAATGGGGCAGTTGGGTGTAATTACACCTGCTCACCACTACCCCCATGTCGGCCAGCATGTAAACAGTGAAGAGGAGGCAGCGCTGATACGGCTCGCGCCTCCTTTTCAAACAGCTGATCGGCGGGGGTGCCGGGTGTCGGACCCCCGCCGATCTGATATTGATGACCTATCCTGAGGATAGGTCATCAATATATATAACTCGGAGAACCCCTTTAAGGAACAATAAAAAACCAAGGTGGATAAATAGAACTGTAAAGAAAGCAATAAATGACAAACAGAAAGCATTTAAATCACTAAAACAGGAGGGGAGCGAGGAAGCATTGAAAAACTATAAGGAAAAAAATAGAATATGTAAAAGACAAATAAAAACAGCAAACTAGAGACCGAGAGATTAATCGCCAAAGAGAGTAAAACTAACCCTAAAATGCTCTTTAATTATATACAGTAAATGGTAAAAAGTGTCGGCCCCTTAAAGAGTTATGAGGAGGGAGTTGCAGATAGCGATGATGAGAAGGCAAAGCTACTAAATATCTTTTTCTCCGCTGTATTCACTGAGGAAAATAAACTGTCAGATGAAATGCAGAATATAAAAGTAAATTCCCCTTTAAAAGTGCCCTGTCTGACCCAGGAAGAAGTAGAGCGGTGTCTTAAAAAGATTAAAATAGACAAATCACCAGGACCGGATGGCATACACCCCCGTATCCTAAGAGAATTAAGTAATGTCATTGCCAGACTTTTATTTCTGATATTTAAGGACTCTATACTGACAGGGAGTGTTCCACAGGATTGGCACATAGCAAATGTGGTGCCAATATTCAAAAAGGGTCCAAAAACAGAGCCTGGAAACTATAGACCGGTAAGTTTAACATCTGTCATGGGTAAACTGTTTGAAGGTTTTTCTAAGAGATGTTATCTTGGAGTACCTCATTGAAAATAAGCAAATAACTATCAGCAAAGCTTCATGAGGGATCGGTCATGTCAAACTAATTTGATCAGTTTCTATGAGGAGGTAAGTTCTAGACTTGACTGTGGCGAATCAATGGATGTCGCATATCTGGACTTCTCCAAAGCATTTGACACGGTACCACATAGAAGGTTAGTATATAAAATGAGAATGCTTGGCCTGGGAGAAAATGTCTGTATGTGGGCAAGTAACTGGCTCAGTGATAGAAAACAGAGGGTGGTTATTAACGGTACACACTAAGATTGGGTCACTGTCACTAGTGGGGTACCACAGTGGTCCGTATTGGGCCCTATTCTCTTCAATATATTTATTAATGATCTTGTAGAAGGCTTGCACAGTAAAATATCAATTTTTGCAGATGACACTAAACTGTGTAAAGTAATTAACACAGAAGAGGACAGTACATATAAATTCTGAATGCAGCATCATGGTATTTTTCAGAATCTGGGAGGCCTGGTGCTTCTGTTCTTTTTAATTTGACTAATGTGATATGCTACTCTATTTTGTCCCTGGTTCCATATAAATTTGAGTTCCATTCTTTTCAAGGCTGTGAAGAAATGCTTGGGTAATTCAATTGGTAGGCATTGTAAAAAATATAACACCCTTGGCAGGGTAATCATTTTAATTAAATTGATTTTCCCAAACCAAGACAAGGCCAGTTCAGTCCATTCAGTTAAATCTGTCTTTACCCTTTGTAGAAGATGCGAGTACTGTAGTTTTTGTCATACAACTCTGAAAGAGATGAGGAGACGTTAATTCCCAAGTACTGAAAGTGAGTCACAATGGGTTTGAGTTCACTCAATAGTTTAACTTTGGCCCAAATGTAGTCATCAATGTTGACATTGAATATTATAGACTTGGTTAAGTTCACCTTAAAGTTTGAGAGCTTTCCGTACTCATCTAACTCTTTCAGGAGTGCAGGGACAGATTGCAAAGGCTTCGTTATCATAAGGAGGATATCATCTGTGTAAGCTGCAGTTTTATGTTCCATCTCTGCCGTTTTTAAACCATGGATTTTTGTGTTTTGTCTTATTTTAGCAAATAGTGGTTCGAGTGATAAAACAAATAAAAGAGGTGACAGGGGACACCCTTGCCTTGTACCGTTTTGTATTTGAAAAGAGGGTGATGAAATACCATTTACTAGTACTGTTGCAGAAGGGTTAGTGTAAAGTGCTTTAACCTTTTGAATAAATTCAGAAGGAAAACCAAATCTCTCTAGTGATGCCATTAAAAACTGCCAATTGAGTCTGTCTAATGCTTTTTCTGCATCTGTAGATATAAATATGGTGGGGGCCTTTTTTTGCTTACTATATTCGATTGCGTTCAGGACCTTAATTAAATTGTCCTTGGCTTCCCGGCCAGATATAAACCCTACTTGCTCTGAGTTAATAATATAAGGAAGCATATTTTGGATGCGTATGGCAAGAACCTTTGCATAAATTTTTTAAACGTTGTTTAACAGTGAAATTGGCCGGTAACTGGTGCAAAGAGTTGGATCCTTTTCCTCCTTTGGAATCACTGAAATGTTTGCTTTGAGAGTTTCATGTCTAAAATGTGTAGAGATTAGTGTTGAGCGAACATGTTCGGCCGAATACACTATTCGGCCGAACATGGCGGTGCTCTGGTCCACGCGGTATTCGGCATGGCGCCATGCTCGAATCCACTCCCCGCACGCTAATTAGCCAATTAGCGTGCGGGAAGGTGCTAGCATTCGCTGTAATGCCAGTAGCCATCTTAGCTACTGGCATTACACTGATTGGCTGGCCAGGAACGCGTCATCAGGTGCTATATGCACCCGGTGACATGTGACCCGGCCAGTGTTAGACAGGGAGAGCTGCAGCAAAGAAGGACAGAGAGTGTAGGGAGAGAAGCACGCTAGGCAGGGATAGAAAATGATCAGGAAACACCCAAAAGCCCTTTTAAAGGCTATTATATCTGACACAGTGGCGTAGCTATAGGGGTCGCAGCGGTCGCAGTTGCGACCAGGCCCCTAAGCCATGGGGGCCCCAAGGGCCCCCCTTGCCACTTGCAGGGCCGCACCGCCAATTAGGCAGGTGCGGCGCGGCCCTGCACATAGTTGCGGGCGGCGGCGGGGCAGAGGGAGATGAGCGCTTCCATTGTGGAAGCGCTCATCTCCATAGTCATCTGTATACAGATGCCTGTAATGCCGGGCAGGGGAGGGAGAGGCGTCTCCCCTGCCCGTTTCTCTGATAGGCTGCAGGCACTAGGCCTGCAGCCTATCAGAGGCCTGCTCAGGCGGCGCGATGACGTCATCGCACCGCCTGAGCCGTACAGCGCGGGACACAGGCCGGAAGAGGCCTGCATCGCATCGCTGCCAGCTCCATGGAGGTAAGTATAAGTGTTTATTTTTTTTTTTATTGTTGTAGTCTTGGACCGGAGGGAGCTCTATTGGGGGCACTGGGGGCATTTTTACTGGCACATGGGGGGGGCACTGGGGGCATTTGTACCAGCAAATAGGGGCACTGGGGCAATTTTACTTGCACTGGGGGCATTATTACAGGCACTGGGGGAATTTTTACTGGCACATGGGGGCACTGGGAGCATTTTTGGGGGCACTGGGGGCATTTTTGGGGGCACTGGGGCATTATTACAGGCACTGGGGCCATTATTACAGGCACTGGGGCCATTTTTACTGGCACTGGGGGCATTATTACAGGCACTGGGGCCATTTTTACTGGCACTGGGGGCATTATTACAGGCACTGGGCCCATTTTTACTGGCACATGGGGGCACTAGGGGCATTTGTTACTGGCACATGGGGCACTGGGGGCATTTCTCACTGGCACTGGGGGCATTTCTCAATGGCACTTGGGGGCATTTCTTAATGGCATGGGAACACTGGGGGCATTTTTACTGGCACTGGGGACATTTGTTACTGGCACTTGGGGCATTTCTTAATGGCACGGGAGCACTGGGGGCATTTTTACTGGCACATGGGGGCACTGGGGGCATTTTTTACTGCCACATGGGGGCACTGGGGGCATTTTTACTGCCACTATGGGCATTTCTTTATGGCACGGGAGCACTGGGGGCATTTTTACTGGCACATGGGGGCACTGGGGGCGCAGTTATTTCAGGGAGAAAGTTATGTTTACACTATTACAGGGCACTATTTGCTGGGCACAGTTATTTTAGGACACTGTGTGCCAATAATTATTGAAGGGCACTATCTGTGTGGTACTAGTGGCACAGTACTGGGGGTGGTAGGATGATTTGTCCAGAAGACGGGAGGATGATGGAAAAGTAATAAACTAAGATTTTTTTCTGTCTAACTGCAGAGATGAGAAATGGCTGAACAATGGCGTCTGGTCTGAAAGGAGAATATGGGGAAAGAGAAGATCTACTTCAGAGGAGACGTCACTGGATGTAAGAGGTATGGGGCGCTGTATTATACTGGATGTAAGAGGTATGAGGCGCTGTATTAGGCTACATTCACACGAACATTGTGTTTTGCAGTCTGCAAATTGCGGATCAAAAAAAAGGATGATGTTCCGTATGGCATCCGTTTGTTTTGCGGATCCACTGTAACAATGCCTATCCTTGTCCGCAAAATGGACAAAAATAGGAATGGACATACAGATGCGGACAGCACACATTGTTCATTTAAGTGAATGGGTCCGCATCTGAGCCGCAAAATATACAGATCGGAGGCCGCAAAAACAACTGTCGTGTGAATGTAGCCTTACCCTGTATGTTCTGTAGTGATATACGTAATGTTAGGAGGGAAAAGGTTAGGGTGAGAATTTGGCATGGGGGGGTTCAGTTTTTGACTTGGCCGGCAGAAAAGCTAGGTGCACCAGCGCTGGGGGGGGGCCCAAGCTGAACTCTTGCACCAGGGCCCATGAGTCTTTAGCTACACCCCTGATCTGGCACAACCTTTTTTTTTATATAGTTCAGTACTTTGAAGGTGCTGAAAATAGCACTAGGTGGCCTGCCATTAACGCCACAAGCGCTGCTGTAGAAAGGAGGGACATACACTGCAGGGAGAGAAGCACGCTAGGCAGTGATAGAAATCGCTCAAAAAAAACCCAAAAGCCATTGTATGGGCTATTATATCTGTCACAAACCTTTATTTACTGACATTTGAGGACTTTAAAGGTGGTGAAAATAGCACTAGGTGCCCTGTCATTAATGAGACATGTGCTGCTGCTGCTGCATGCTGTAGGATACTCTCTGTATACTATATACCTGACATACTTTGCTATAATTTCTGTATAATTTCTATAAAGCCCGCAGTACTTCTTTTGCGTCTTGCTGTATAACATTTGCGTATTGATAGAATTTCTATAGGCAGGGTTACTATCATTGTTCAAACGTCCATTGGGAAATACATTTTTTTTTACATTTTTT